>JARFOC010000177.1:60526-85009 GCA_031763485.1 Osmoderma eremita
TATATATAATACCCCTATATTGCGGGTTCCATCTAAAAAATTCCGAAATCAAAACGAGACAGAACATATCGGATATCTCAGTCGGCACGAATCGCTTTTACCCTAAGGACTTACATGTAAGTCCTTAAGGTACCGTTTGTGGAGACAGATTTATATTACTGTATTACTCGAATTGAAGGTGTGAATTTGATGTTTGATTAAACAAACATTTGATGTTCAAAAGGTTTGAAACCCCATTCTTATCATTCCTTCGCAGGCTAGGCTGCTGTTCAATGTAAGTGATAGAAGTTAAGCTGTCTCTCCGAATCATTTCCAATGATTCCAATGCAAAATTAAATTTACTTGGTTAGTGTCTGAAGTGTAGACTAAAATGACGTTAAGTGTCAGTTTAGTGATTTTGATAATTTTAATTATGTTGGCAATAATAATGATTCTGTGGTACGTTGTTGGGCTACTGATGTATCTCGGAAAAAGTTAAGTATCAGGGCGAAACTCCGATTTAAAAAAAATTGACGTGTAGATAACTGAAAAATAAACAACTTTTCTTAATAAAAAAGAAGTCGGTCGGACACGAGATAGCCGCAATTTAATAAAATATGTGCATACCTGTATTTTTCATCTGTCACTGTTGTCGATGATTGACAGCCGCAGCTAGCTTTTTCAGTTGTAGTAATGACTTCTATGCGCACCAACACTTCCTTTAAATCCTCACGTACGAAATGGCGTACGCTTCTTTAACTAATTTAAAACACAAAATCTTAGTTCTCAATATTATTCGGGCCCATATACTTACCACAAAAGGAGAAAAACTATAAATTTGTCGACTGATCGAAGCATTGTGCGTCGCTGTCAAAATAAGAGTAAACAACAAATTTTTGTTTTCCTGGTTACTTTTAAATTTCAAAGCCGTCCTGCCCATTCGGTTTAAACTCAGATTGTCATCGCTCGTCTTTTTTGAACGTATCTTACGGACTGTTTCAGCGTCTGGTTTTTACGGATGGCAGTACGAATGGGTGCAATAAATGTGTGAGTGTACGCAGTACAAAAGTTTGGAATTGAATTCTTTCGAAAAGGATTTTAGACCCAAACTAGTGCTAGTATTAGTACTACAATTACTACTTATTATAACTTCCACGTGGTTGCAATAATACGTTATGTTTGGTTAAGTTGTTGTGTAGATGATGTATGCTATTGTCTCTGCCAAAAGCAAAGCAGCTGCGTTAGCACATGCGTAAAGGCGATTCGTGCCAACTGAGATATCCGATATGTTCCATCTGTATCCATGTCTAGAAGTTTAGATTTAATTTCATCAGATGTTACTGCGATGCCTGTCTGATTTTTATGGCCGCGACTGTATACTTTGAATGGAGAGCTCCTCTTTTTAACCCAACGTAACCGTAACGTAACCCTACCCGACCTTAAAAATAAACATAAACACTACACGACATGTCTGAATTAATCTCCTATGTGTTGGTTTCCAGGCAAGCACAAATCATTTGCATAAAAAAGTAGAACTAAGATTTTCCCATTTGTGCCAAATTTTTGTTGCGATGCCTGTATATTGTTACATATTCTTAATTCTAGTATTTTTGCGCCATTTGCGGATGCCTAGGGAACATGGTGGTTTGCAGCAGCAGGGGTTGCGGATTGTAAGCTTCCTGTTTTCTTTTTGCGATTATTATGAATAGTTATCGCTTCTTATTTGTTTTCAGAGTCTATTGTTCTAAATGTTTGGAAGATCTATGTTTACCGAAAACTAGACAAGATATACTAGGCCAAGATCCGTGGTATTGCTTTATTTGTGACACCGATAGTGCCAACGGTCTTGTCAGGGGCAGAAAGGACTGGAAAGATAGGGTATGATTCCATTGATTAGTCGCTTAATTGAACGCAATTTAAATTTGGGAAACTACAGGTGCAAGTACTATTCTGCGATTTTAATCCGGTAGCGACGAGACCTGTGGTGCCAGATATCAAGAAACCGATAAGGGTATTATCCCTTTTTGATGGTATTGCTACAGGTGTGTACATTGTAATTTTTTTTTGTAGTTAGCGCGTTATTCGGTAAATGTTTATTGTTATGATCTTCCACGTCATTTTCTATATTCTCATTAATTCTGTTTTATAGAAATTGTCTGCAGCATAAGCGAACTCGCATACGTTTGCTCTGATTTATTATTTTTTCATGCATATTAACGGTTAGATTAAATTACTTTTCTTTTTATTTTGCTCAATCGGTAAATTAGGGGACTATTTTATGGGAGTAAATGACATTGTCCAGCCGGTAGCAGATTATGGCACTAATGAATATGTTATTAGATAAAAGAAAATTTTATTTTAAATATATTGTAAACACAACACATTCTCACACGAAACACTTCGCAAGTAAAAACTTGGAAAGCTTTTACAAATTAACATCACTCATTCATACAAGATACCAAGCGTACTAAGAAACACTTAGCGTTTCTAGAGTTATTGTTGTTAGATCTGCTGTCATCAATAGTAGGAGTAATGCAGTATCTGTATTTGGATACTAACAAAGCCAGAGAAATACCGTCTAAGAAATAGAAGAGTGCTCGGATACCATGTAAAAATATTAACGATAGATGAAGTAATTGATACGTCGCTAGACAAAAATGTTTTTGTTTTGTTTACTACAAATCTGATGTAACATAGAAGCTATTTTATAATTGCCACGGCCTCCTATATAAACGAGAATATAGTTGCTCCAGCATTCCATATAAAACCATTGAACAAATAAACACACTGTTCGGATTACTCCTCACGCACAAAGTATCAATTAATTCGGGACGACACGTGTTTCGGGAATACATGGATTCCCATCATCAAGTCGAATAACCGAATGAGCGCGAAAATAACTTAAACTAGAAACATGCACTGCCTTTTCTTCTCCCTTTATTCCCTCTACCTACATCTACATAAACTTCTCCCACAGCCCCGGCGCAAAATTCTTCGAAGGACCACCCCAGTGTTCTAATAAATCCATTAGAAAGGAAAATGACAAGGGCGCTTCTTCCCGATTAAGAAGGTTTTTATTCTTTTTAATATAAATGGATTCATAAGCATCTAGCTCGTGCGTCGAAGTTACCGATTTCATTAGTTTTAAATTATCTAAATATTATGTCCCGTTTTTACCATGTGTTCCCCAACGCCAGATATATCTGCTCTCCCATGTCGGTAGTGCGAAATATGTTCCTTGTACCTAGTTTCTATAGACCTCTTTGTCTGTCCAATGTAGACTTTCTAACAATCTCCACATGCAATTTTATAAATTCCGGACTTTTGTTTCATTTGCGGTTTGTCTTTAGGGTTTCCTAAATGGTTACGAAGTGTGTTGGACGATTTATAACCGATTTTCGTATTTTCGTCTTTTACGACTCGGCTAATTCCTTTAGTTAGTTTATGAAAAGGTAATATTAAGAATTTATTTTTGTGGCGTGGTTCTATCGGAGTAAGCGTTGTGGAGTTTCTGAGGTGTTGTCTATATTGCACCTTCTTCAGGACGCGATCAACATCTACAGAGAAGTAACCATTGTGTTTTGCAATGTTTTTAATATATTTTAATTCTTTTTCGAATCTGTTCTGACTTAACGGGAATTTAATGAATCTATTTACCAGGAAATTAATCGCGGACACTTTATGTTGTTGACAGTGGTTTTAATCTGCCATTATGAATATATCTGTGCTGGTTTCTAGTCTGTATATGTCTATTTCTAATTTACTGTTATTCTTAATCACTAAACTATCTAAGAAAGGTAGACGATTGTTCATTTCTTTTTCCGCTCTGAATTTAATCGAATCAAATCGCGAATTTAATTTTGTTAGGAAATTTTCCGCCGTATATTTTGTGGTATAAAATATCGCAAATATATCATCTACGTATCTTACCCAAATTCTCGGAAAATAATCTGCGTCCTTTTTCAATTCGGTTTCAAACTCGCTCATAAACAGATTGGCAATAAACGGCGACAGCGGATTCTCCATGGCCGTACCCTTTAACTTTTCGTAGAATTTGAAAACGGTTTTGTGACATGCATAACTTCGTTAATCAGATGTATTCCCCAATTTTAATATCTTCGACTTCGTTTAATTTCAAGTATTTTCTAAAAACTCTATAGTTTCGGGGATCGGCACGCTCGGAAACAGTGAACAAACGTCAAACGATACAAGAATCCCACTTCATTAATTCCTATGTTATTCACTTTATTGACAAATTCCAGCGAATTTTCTACTGATAAACTTTCTAACTTACGTGTGAGATTCTTGCATTCGTTCGGGAGCTAGATGCTTATGAATCCTTTTATATTATTTATAAAGAATAAAAACCTTCTTAATCGGGAACAAGTGCCCTTGTCATCTTCCGTTCTAATGGATTTATTGGGGTAATAAAGGCGTACCCTTAGAACACTGGGG
This sequence comes from Osmoderma eremita, assembly GCA_031763485.1. NCBI lineage: Eukaryota > Metazoa > Arthropoda > Insecta > Coleoptera > Scarabaeidae > Osmoderma > Osmoderma eremita. Next base: position 64,961 of record JARFOC010000177.1, read on the forward strand.
TGGTCTTTCGAAGAATTTTGCGGCGGGGATGTGGGAGAAGTTTGTACATATGTTAGATATAGGTAGAGGGAATGAAGGAAGAAGAAAAAGAAGTGCATATTTCTAGTTTAAGTTAGTTTCGCGCTCATTCGGTTATTCGATTTGATAATGGAAATCCACCCATTCCCGAAACACGTGTCGTCCCGAATTAATTAATACTTTGTGGGGGAGGAGTAATCCGAACAGTGTGTTTATTGTGCTGCCCCACAATCCTTGCAATCTTTACATTGAACGAAATTTAAACACAACTCACGAGTATTACTGGCCACATACAAAAAGCACCGTAAAGTGGCACTCTCCATGATATGGAAATAATGTCGTGAAGTAAAGATACGCAAGGCCGGTTAGAAGTCTATATCATATTTAGCAGGCCGTGATAATTGTAAGTAAAACTATTAATAGGTATATGTAGTGTTTGTCATTGTGACATTTTGACAAAAAGTTTGTCGTTTTACATTGTATTATATACGATGTACTTTTTTCGTTTAAGGTCTAAACGCACTGATAAAGTTAAATGTAAAAATAGAGTGTTACTATGCCTGTGAAATAGATGAGATCTCGATAAGCGTCGTAAATAAGAATTACCCCGGCGGAACCATTTTGTTGGGCGACGTAAGATGCCTAACTGAGGAAACTATTAAAGGCATATTGCCGATAGACCTTTTGATAGGCGGTTCTCCTTGCAACGACCTGAGTTTGGCTAATCCGTATCGGAGAGGATTATACGGTGAGCGAAAATCAGTGACAAAGTAACAAGTGGATACTCACGGAATAGTTCTGTTTTAGATCCGGACGGCTCCGGCGTACTGTTCTTCGAATTCTACAGGATACTGACCAGCCTGCAGATGTACAATTCGAGGCCATTCTTCTGGTTTTACGAGAATGTCGCCTCCATGTCTATCCAGAGTAAGGTGTCGATTACTAGGTAAAGAAGTTTATTCTGCTGTTATTATGTGGGTAATCGATCGTTATAAATGAAAAGGGTTAGAAGTGTAATTTTTTGGCCAGGCGCAGGACATTAGTTCGTCTTCGACATATTGTTCTTTAAACAAGGAATATCATGAAACATATAGTAGACTATGTCGTAGATTTCCTATTTGCATATAATTTCAGATAATTTGAATAAACTTTATTATAGAACTACATATACGCTTCTTAACATGGTGACAGATTAACTAAAAATATAATATGTGACCATGTGCGCCCTACATTAGGTGACGCTACAACAGACTACTACGTTTGTGTTTTGTGTAATACTACATTTGTCTTTCCTAGCTAGTGGGAACTGGTGCCCAGCCAGCAAGATCACGTTGTATTTATGTATTTGGTCAGGTGAATCGTTACATATACGTTATGTGGATCGTTATTGGGACGTAGAAATGACGGTCTAATGTCATACCAAATATGACGTCATGTTTTAACGTTAGTTTGACGTTATTTTGTACGTTCGCCGCGTATAGACTTTTAGAAGGCTTAATTTTCACGTTGTTTGCGACGTCAAGGAATATGTTCTACAGTCCCTTTATGGAGTAACTACCTTTCAAACGATGTCCTTGTTCCTATTAAAAAAAAACAGGCATGGCGGCATCCTGCAAACACCAGTTGCACAAAACAAGTGAAACTAAAATCAATAAGTGGTTCATAATAAATAGTTTAACGCCACCAAATATGAAACCTAAATGTGTTACCGTTTGCACGTTATTCCACTTGGTGCAGTACTTTATAACTCCAGTATTGTGCAGTACTATATAACAGCACTTTCGAAAACTGCAGTAGATGTAAGAATACATCCCAATAATATGGGTTAACAGATGATTGTTCCTGAAACTAGACGTGATTTGGCTAAATAATACTTTGCGCCAACAGCCAGTGGCGGCCATTACACATAAAATAATCCTTAAAGTATGAAGGAACCTGTTTTGTTTGTGGACTTCTTTGAATGTATCGTTCTTTAGTTTTATCTTCTGGTTCGTTTAGCTCATTAATCTCAGTGCCCACTGAACTTTCTGAATTCGTCTTCTCCAATTCCTCACTTTTATATTATAGTTCTGGTTCTTCTTCTCTTTCATATTCTTCTAGAGCAAACTCTGGCTTAATTAATTATACACTTTAATAATTAATTTAGTCTCCGTATCATCAAAAGTCTTATTCTCCAAGAAAATTACATCTCTAGCAGTGATTATTTTTCTGGTCACAGGTGAGTATACCCAACAAAATTGTTTGCCTCTCCTTTGGAGTCAAATTTGCCCTTTATCTTTTGTTTTGGAATATGCGAGTACACTACGCCACCAAATACTTTAAAAATCTTAAAATTTGACTTCCTTCCATAAAACATTTCAACTGAGGTAATATTATTACTTAATGACACTGTAGGACTTCTGTTTAATAGGTATGCTGCACAAAGAATTGCTTCACCCCACGCTTCTTTCGTCAGTTTTGATTCCAGTATCATCGCCCTTGCCTTTTTAAGAAGTCTAGGATTTATGCTCTCAACTTCGCCATTTAGGTCTGGAGTATATTGTATGGTGTTCTTAATCTGTATTCCTTTGAATCTACAAAACCTTTTAAACTCATTTGATAAGTATTATCAAGTAAGATTATCACAACATAAAACAGCTTGGTTTCAAAATGAGCAGTAAAAGGTGCTTCAAGTGAAATGTGTATAATACTCATCCATAAAAGTTAAAAAATACCTTTTATCATCAATAGTTAAAGACCCGCAAACATCACTATGAACTATTTCTAATGAACTTTTTGCCATTCGACTTGACTCGATTTTAAAAGGTAACCTACTTATTTTGCGTTCGGCATAAATTTCACATCACCATCATTAACTTTCATATCAAAAGTTTTAAAATTAAAATTTTCCGCTAAATTATGTTTAAGTAATTCCAACAAACTTCTAAAATTCAAGTGACCTGGGCGCTCTATCTTTTGGAAAATCCAAAATTTAATTTCAAATAGATTATTAATCCTTTTGCCAAGAATGGTTTTCAATCAGTGCGCTATTCTCTTGAAATATTACTTTTAAACCGGCCTGCACTAATCTTTAAGCTAATAGTAAGTTATGTCTTAAATCCTTAAAATACAAAATTCTTTAATATCTGCAGTTTTACAATTTTTGTTTAAGTCTAAACACTTTTGTTTTTGCAACAAACACTTTTTAGATCTCGTACATTTGTCAAATATTCTAAACTATTTACCATATGATCTGTAGCTCTAGAGTCGATATACTCTCCAATACTTGCAATATCCCGGGGAACTTCTTGAGATTACGACCTCTCAAAGACAGCAAGCGCAACATGATCTTTATAGTATTGGTTAGCTTGGTTTACTTGTTCTAGAGCTCTGCAATCACTTCGTTTGTGGCCAGGGTTTTCACTATTACAGCATTTGAACATTCCTTTGCGAAATTATTCGTCACATTTTGAAAGTGTCGACGTTGATTGTTGCTTGAAAAGGCTGCGTAATAGTCTGACGGATTAGTTTCTTGGCGGTTCCTTTTCTTCATTTGCTGGTCAAGCAGCTTTCCTTTTAGGAAATCTAAGGTTAGCTTTTCCGGTTTTAAAGTTTCCAGAGCTGTTACGATGAGATCCTAGGGATTTGGAAGACTGAGTAAGAGATGACAGACGACACGAATTCCTTCTAGCTTCGCACCGACGGATTTCAACTCACGAACTGTTTCATCAAATTTTACAAACTATTGTTCTAGGTCCTGATCTTTTAACTTTATTGTAAGGGCTTTCCGCCGTAGGTATAGCTGGCTAGCCACATCTTTCCTTTGATACACTGACTGCAGCGAATGCCCCATTTGATAAGCAATGCTTTTATCTTTTACATACTGCAGCTGTGAATTGGTCAGACACCGAATAATCAAAGATGTGTATGTCTAGTTTTAAAATTCCTCGTCAGAACTCTTAACAGTTTTCTTGAATACATCTTTTTACCTCGTATGGTCCAAAGTTACTTCCATTCGGAACTTCCAATGATCAAAATCAGTTCCATTCAACTGGACAATTCCGTATTTCTCCGTTGTTAGTTTCTCCAACATTTTATATCTTGCTTTTAATATTCCTTGTTGATATTTTAAAATCCACCTGGACCCATAACCTGTTGTTTACTGTTTTGAGGTAGATACCAACAAGTGAAATAATATATCGCTGCGAATGTATTATTGCCCTTTCAACGTCCACATGGCATTCACCGCAACTTATAGTTCAGACAAAGTTTCAAACAAAAATTCCGCACAGATTCCTGCAATGTCAACCACAACTGATTGATGCCGCTTGGGTCTCCTCCCAATCACGTCCTCGATTATTTTGGGGGAATTTACCTACACTTCAGGATCAGCGATTCGCCGTCGATGAAGGACCGGATCTGCAACACTACTTGATTCCGGGAAGAAAGGCCGCTGTTAAGAAACTAAGGACCGTTACAACGAAAACAAATTCACTAAAACAAGGTAAATAATTCCAGTGAATATTATGTGTCCAGTGAAATATTAGTGTCATGGTCGACGTAAAATTTGGGGTTGTAAGGAAATAACTTTCCCGATCGTTTTGAACTTATGTGTTTATTATTTAGGCAGTCATCTGAAGGCAGCATCTTTGCATTAATATTTCCTATAAGATCTCCCTTCACAACTACTATTGTAACTAAACTTATCTGTTGAACAATTTATGGTTTTTAACATTGAGCAATACGTATCTTAATGTAACTGTATCCTTAATCGTACAGTTTTACTAATATTTCTCTTTATAGGTTTTTTAAAACAAAATGTTCACTTTTTCTTCCACTAATTACATTTCGTCTTTCATAATATTCAGTTGTCACTACGGATGGTTTATGAAACGTTATCACCATTATTATATTTAGTTATAGGTACAGTATTATATTGTTTATGCAATAAGAAGTACACCAACTGCAGCTGTGTAGACCGTGCTAAACCTATCCCTCCTTGATATTTATATCAAAGGGGAAGCAAGAATGGGAGCATACAGCCTAGCGTGCAATTGTAACTGGAAACCTGGGAAGAACCTAGAACATAGCAAAATAACAAGGGTTGTTGCAAATCCCCTGTTAAACACCAGCCGCGATTTGATGATCCCTAAATTTATATATAAGGAAGGGGGAGTTGTGGAGAGAAACGAATATTGCCGCAGACCAATATCGTACACGAACGGATCAAAAACGAGCAGAGGTTCGGGAGCGGAGCTATGCGGGGGAGCCCAGAACGGAGACCACGCCTCCGTGTTTCAAAGTGAAATCTGTACTAGGGAATGTCTATAGCAGGGATCACAAAGCAAACTGCTTTGCGTTCTTACAGACAGTCAAGCGGCATTCTATCGGATAACTTCCAAGCTGGTATCGGACCGCCTGCAAGACCTTCAGTACTTGCCGAAATAGTTAGCAAGGAAGGGATACGAAACAACCTTCATTGAACCTGAATCTGCTCTCGGTAAAACTGCTGCGCGTGGTGCGGAAGGCCGAGTGCGTGGCCGAGCAGCACCAGCAGTACGGCACTATGTAGGAGGACAAAAACACAGCAATCAGAACAGCAAAAAAAAACATCACAGCGCAGGTTAGTGTGAAAAGAAGAAAACTGCCTTGCACATTATCTTTGAATGCTTCGCATTAAGTCGTCGGAGAAACGCTCTACTAGGCGCAGTAGACAGATTACTGGGCATACCGGACTACTACTAAACTTTGAGAAGGAGATAGAACTGTTCGAATAATCAGGAAACAACCTAACACGTACCACATGGTACTTATCACAAAAAAAACAACAAACACTGTCTTTTCGTGATCGGACGTAGATGAACGACTTTTCTGTTCCGGACGGACGGAGACGTAAGCTTCGGGTATCGCGGTCGTATAGAGACGAACATTGTGTGTCCTGGGCGGACGTAAAGGGACTAAGTTAATGTCCTGGTCGGTGGCGAACAAACCGCTGCCGCGCCCTGATCGGACAAAGACTGTTGTATCATGAATGAGTCAAACAAACTCCCGAAACGAACTCCCAAAGAGAACTTGCTTTGGGATTTTTTTCCAGAAGAAGAGTTATAAGATTACCTGGACTGACGAATGGTTCAACCAGTATTGTATGAGGACAAAGCTTTACTGTGCTTGAATCACGGGATAATTACCTATTTATTCGTTCAGTAAATTAACAATATAATACGGATTAAAATGATATCTCACACAACTATATTTAATAAGAGAGAGATTAAATATGATTTAGAATTCCAGTAATGAAATGCATATCTTCTGTATGCAGCGAGCAAAGAGGGTTTGTTGCTTATTTATGAATGCACCGCAGATGTTGACTAAAATCTACAGGGAGACAATTCTTAAACTTATCTTAAATAAATAGTTACGAGACATCATAAGATGATATTTTACAAGAAAAGAATTGTTTTCTGTTGCACGGTGAGTATAAAAGTATGATGGAGAACCTGCCCTGTGAGCTTCTAAATACTGAGTACGAGAGCAGATACGAAAATGGGTCCAATAATAACACAGATAATACCGGAAAAATAGAACCAGGCCAAACCTCTATTAACCCGAACACTAAACCTTTTTATGAGCGGGTAAACCTAAACCTCGCCAGTGAGGCGACTTTAAATTAATAATCTTTTTTTTATTTAAAAAAGTCTCTTATATTTAAATGTTTACATATTTTGTTGGAAAACAAAAAAAATAGTTTAATAATTTTTCCATAAAATAATCATTGTAAAGCGTACATAATTTTTTTTTACAAAAAATTATTTTTGAAAATACATTGAACATAGTATATTAAAATTCAAACAAAATACCCAAATTCACATTTTTCTTATAAATATTTGTACTAATTTTCATAAAAGCAAAAAAGTTTCAGCACGTTACTTATAATTTGCTATGTACATAAAAATTACCTTTAATACTAAACCTCGCCTCGCAGGCAACACAAAGTAATATATCTCCGCAACAAAAAAGCTTGGTGACGAGCGTCAGCTCATAAACTCACACGAAGATATACTGAGTTGGTATGAGAGCTCTTATTGTTATTTGCACGCGATCGCAACGAATCATATAAAAATAATATTCGTTGCGCCTCACAAGCGGAGTTTAGTGTTCTATGGTTACGGACACCTACAGAAAATTGGGGTTGACATTGAGGGCCCAAGCTGCCGACTGTGTGAAGGGCCAATGAAGACTGCAAATGCAAAACGTTAGACCATAGAAAACAGTGAGTCTTTGAGAAACAAAAAATGAATTCAGAGGAATATATGGATCAACTGGCCAAGACCTGTACAGACTGGTACAGGGTAGACAAGCCAAGAGGCTGCAGTGTTTTCGGAAGCATATGTCACATGGTTTCCATATGGGTGAAGAACCATTTAATGATGCTGGATATATTATTTTTACAATAAGCCACGCCCATAACAAACGTCATAACCGTATTGCCAATCTTTTGGCTTCGCTGATTATATCATAGATTGGAGTGACAAGCGGCAGAATAATAAAAGAAAGGAAAAATGAATCATTTGCAATACCGCACTTTGTACGTATAGGATAATCAACTCCTACAGAATATATGAAATTCCTCAATTCGTTGGCGATGGGACGGCTTACATATTTGGGTATTTAGTCAGTAATTTTGATCTTACCAGAGAAGCGGTGCGTGAATTTACGTTGTTTGTGCACATTTAAGCAGTCACCTCAGACAGCCATGGATACTATTCTGTCATACCAATCTCTATATATTAATATTTCCTATAATTGTTGCGATGGTACTCAATATTTTTACTGAATCTTGGAAGCTAAAATTTTTGGTTGGTAACGTTGGATTAGTCTGTATGTTATTGCCAATCATTGACGTTTTAGATGCTATAAGGATAATTATCGATTCTTGTTTTGAAAATCAGAGTTGTCAACATAAAACTTAATTTATATGACCAATTTAACAAGAAGAAAAATCTTAAGCATTAAAAACACCCGGTATTAGAAGATATGTAATCTTGAACATCTTTTAATAACACATATCCGTTGTTATGTGATATTGTATTTTCTTGTTTAATCTGTAGGCTCGCCCCCAATTGAACATCCTATTCTGGAATCTACAAACATTGATATTATCGAATTAGAGGAGATATTTGGTTTTCCTAGGAATTACACTAGAGTTGGGAACTTGTCGGTTACGAATCGACAAAAACTACTTGGTAGGGCGTGGAGCGTGCAAGTAATTTGTATGCTTCTTCGATTTTTACGGGAATACTTTGAAGAAGAACCATTAGTTGGTCCCAGTGTTACATTATAAATATACTTCATCTATATCTTATTGTACTATACTTTGTTATCAAGTTAGTTAATGTTGAAGAAATAAATTTATTCAAACAGTATTGGAATTTGTTTAATGCATAACGACATTTCTTCAGATCTCAAATAAGTAAAATCAGTGATATATCGAATGAAGACTTAGATCGATAGCAAGAAATACGTACGGTCCTGTACATCTAGATTCACGGGGGGAAGCGTTTGTAAGTGCTATAATTATTATTTGGTCAATATACACAACGTGTCCAAGAAAATATAAAAAGAAATGGGAACATTTGTTATTACTGTTTTAGAAAAAAAATATATAGAATAAAACTTTGTGCTTCTTTAGAAACATTATATTGTGTTCATTTACTTTAAGATTTGCGGTTTTGTTGTAAATTCAAAAAATAAAATATGCCAAGTATAAACCACACCAGTTTTGAAGATATTTTCATTTAAAAAGTGTTTCATATAATTTTTATATAATTTTCATGTAACACTTTTTAACATAACTTCCCTACGAGGGGTGGAGTGGAAGAGGGTAGCCGTAGAAAACCAGTCATAACTTCGGTTTACCTTAACGTAATGTTTCTGAGCTCATTAGAAACAGAATTTTACAAAGAATCGAACCGTATGTAGTAGGGAATTGTGTAGTTGCCCAAAGGAATAAGTGCACGCTATTTCTAATTTATTAAATATTGTTTTTTTTTTTTATTTTAAGCGGAACAATACATCATTAATATCATAATATTAGAGCACATAAATAACCGAAGAGAATGGTAAAAACCAAGAATTTGCTACCTTTCTTTGTTACGAAGGTAGTCATTAGAAGAGTTTCGAGAAAAATAAAGGTATTAAGCATAGATTCCTGGGAGTAATTATTTTATTTCGGTTTTAAAGGACTGAGCACACAATTTTAGTTTGCTCATAATTCTTTTTTGTGGAGGAATCTTCATAAGACATTGGTGCACTCGTGTGCGGCAATGTGTGGGTTTCTGGTCGGTATAGTGCAAGACCAGAGTAGGTATAGTACAGGGTAGGGCTGTGCGATATTGGGAATTTAATATCGATAATCGATATTATTCGGATATCGTTAAAATATCGAACATCGATAAAAGCAATGAGGAAAGAAGCGTATGTATGTTTAAAAACGGTTTTTAGATCATTTTCATATTACAAGGTATTTTATAATAAATAGCAACATCTGTGCACCAGTTGCAACTTCCTAGTGCATAGGTAGCACAATTCTTCCATCAATCAAAAAATACAGTTAAAAAGTATGGAAGAACTACGGAAGTAAGAAATATGTTTGATGTATGTTCATATTCTAGAATATCGTAGGTATTAAGGGTATATCTATATTTTCGAATATGGATCTCGGCTCGATATGTCGATATTATTAACTCAATATGAATAAACCGATTTACTTCAACATTTTTATTTTCTACAGGCGTTTACAATTTTTACTTAAATTATCATTACAATCTTTTTCTTGCTGTCCTGTTGTCAACTTTGTTTGTTATATACTTATAAATTTAGATTGAGAAAGGTAATGTCTTACCCAATTTTTCTTTTATGTTTTTATTAATTTATGCATATTATATATTATACTTTACAATGACGAATCAAATACTGTACATCAATCTGTACACTTGCTGAAAAAATATATATCTATCTATCTAGAAGTCAACTCGGTGTATTTTTAACAAAACTTATCGACCTACAATTAGGCACGCAATAATAACCAACACACTTCGGGCCCCGGCACCCGGCGATGATTTCATCCTCAAACGACAGGCACGCGTTAGCAATATTTTCCGATATTAATATCGCCATTCGATATATCCATATTTATCCATATATCGATATTTCTGAATACGAATACCGATGTCGATATTCACAGTTAATATCGGCTAATATCGATATATCGATATTTTTGCACAGCCCTAGTACAGGGCACGGGCTCACTTTCAAGGCCATTTTCTTATGGGGCCAGAAAAAGTACTTTTCCGCCATATTGGATTTCACGAAGACCGGACGAAAGACGGGGCGACCCGAGCAAGTCTTAGCCTGTCTGAGGGGAATTTTTCGGGGTCAGCAAACTACATTCATCCCCCAGGTCCCACGCGAGGGCTTTCTCGTAGACCACCCAAGTTGTAACATGAAATTATACGGTCACTACATATCCGCCACATGCATTTGTAAAGTAAATACTATATTTCTTAGAGCACGCATGTTTATCTGTAATATAAACAAATACCCAATTAAAGTGTCCAACCAAGTTGTAACATGAAAAATCCAACGGAGGTAACGAACCGCATTACTCTATATGTCAATTCATTTATACTTCCGACGTAAAACTAAATTCCATGCATAGTTTTTCCTTAATCGTACGAATAACTCTTTTGCACTGTAGAATACATTAGGTATATCATATCTAGTGACAACGAAATGAGTATCGCCAATAAGCCAAGAACTAACCTTTTAAATTAATTCATTTAAACTAATAGATAGGAATTAACAATATTCCTCTTGGGAAATTAGAGTCAAGGTAAATAACCCTTAATTCATTATTCATCATTAGGAGTAGTAGGAACAAGCCGATTCTATAACCTCCTCAGTGACCTTGATCCGATCTTGTGGTCAGGGTCAAGGTCACTGAGGAGGTTCTAGAATCGGCTTCGTTCCGAAATCAAGGTCACTGATGAGGTTAAGGTCACTGAGGAGGTTCTAGAATCGACTTCGTTCCGATAGTAGAAACAAGCCAATTCTAGAACCTCCTCAGTAACGTTGACAAGACCTTGTGATCAGGGTCGTTTCGAAGACAAGGATTTCAAATGTTAAAACATAGTATTCCCCTACCCTCAAGCGGATTGTATATAAGCATGGTAAAGGTTGGGTTGTGTATGCAGTTTAATATTGTGAGTTGTGGAGTATTGTGCAACGTAATTGAAATTCAAATATGATGACTAGAAAGAGAATAAGATCTGAGCAATTGTCAGATCAGTGTAATCAAGATTTTTCAACTAGTGTGCCGGAATTGCCATATCTATATAATGATTTGGTTATTGATGTGCCTGACAAAGGTGATGGATTAAAGCAACAAGATGTTAATTTGGATCCTTTTTTACAATTTTTTAATGTTGAAGATCTAGTAACATGTGATAGTGCAAGTAAAGGTGAAATTTGTGAAGCAGAAAGTTTAAAAAAAAGGTGCGATGGAGCTACCGTTATTATTTTTTGAATAAAAGTAATTCGAAATGGGTTCGGTTGGATTAGATGCAAATTTGTTTTTCGAACCTATTGTTAAGATTGTTGGTATAAAGAAGCAAAGTATATCAATGAAGGAAGAGGAATGGGAAAAGTTTTTATCATACAAAACAGAATTAAAGAAATGTTTTAAGGGAACAGGAAATTCATTATCAGAATTTAGAAATTATCAAATGAAGATGTCTTTTGATTGTTTTGATGGGATTAATAAGATATTAAAAATTGTGAAGGGTAACGAATGTTTATATATCTCATATGAGGGATTATTGGAGTTATGGCGTATAGTGGATTTAGGGGAGTGTCGCTTAAAGAATTTGAAAGCGATTAATTATGATCAATATTATTGCGAATTAATTGATCGATTAGCTAAGATGGAAGGAAATATTGAAATTAATGAAGAAAAGGAAAGTAATGGAGTAGTTTCTGAAATGTAGGTATGTATTACTAAGGAGTTGATGATGTATGGATTGAATAAGGTTAATTTTGATTTGAAGTTTTATAAAGCAGCTGTTGTATAATGTTTGTAACGATGTATTCGTTGAGAAGAAACATTTTATAACAATAAAATCTTGTTTAAGGGGTTATGTTGGTTGTTTTTATTTATTAGTTAAGAGGAGGAAGATGTACTTATGTGAGAATAAAGTGTAAAATAAAGGATTGAAGTGGTTTGTCTTACAATAAAGAGAAGGTGGTGGGAAGCAAGACATTGTTATTGTGTTTTTCTTTGTGGGACCGGAACCTGTCCTACCTCTCACGTCGGCGACACTCAGCGACCTAATAAAACAACGGACTGCCATTCTGAAAACAGATGGGAGTCTGCGACTACATGCTGCCAGGCACATAAAGCCATTCCGAGGCTATCGTCCAGGACGGCAAAATATTGCCTGCTTCTTTCTCGCAGCAACCTTCGCCAAGTTGTAGGGCTGTTGACCCGCCACTGCAAACTGAATAAACACATGCCCTGCATAGGGCTAGTTGATAGCCCCCTCTGCCGTGTATGTTATATTGAAGACGAGACGCCGGAGCACATTTTGTGCGACTGCCCGGCACTCGTCCAATTTAGAAAGTCCGTCCTGGGGGAATGCTGGCCGGGCGTGGGCAATTTTGGTGGCGCCTCCACTGCCGCGCTGCTCGAGTTCGTCCTGAGGTTGGGGTGGCTAGGGTAGGCGGTGGGGGAGCGACGCCGTCTAAATTTTATCCCTTTGCAGTGATGGAACAATAGATCAAAAGATTTGTCACGGTCTAATTAGAATACCCCATTTCCCCATATCCCATTTCAATCAAGCGGAAGTATTATAGTCGCGGAAAACTCTCGAAACCCAGCAATATTTACCTTAGTTTGTCGATTCGATCACGCGAAAATCATCGCACCAATAAGAATATGACAAATGTCACACTCTATGTTACATCATAGCATGCACTTCCTCCCTGCTCGACAAAGGACATCTTATATCGAAACGGCCTGATCTGCACTCGCATTGTTTTTGGTTCCTTATGAATATCAAATTTTCTGTGAGTGAAGTTGAGTTATTGTGTGGAAAGATATCACCACATTGTTGGGGGAAGCCCGAAGGTATTCTAGGATCACGAATTAGTTTCATACGCCTTGTGGCGGATAAAATAACCGAATTCATACCACGACTACAGTACAGTTTTTACTTGGTTACAACCTTCTCCTTGGTGTCTTGTTAACTTTTCTTGCGTTGTAAAATAAATTAGGCAGCCTTCGCATATATATTTCTCATGACCATTATGTGATTTTTGGGATGAAACAAGTCGTTACAGGTTTTTTATCCAACAGTAGTGGCTTTCATTTTCTTCACTAATATACAATAAATTAATATGTAGCATTCGTCTTTATTTGGTGAACTGTAATGGTCCAACTACTTCGTTCCACCGTCAAAGTTTGATTCTAAGTCGTATACGTTCACAGATACGTTATTTCTTTCCTCAAATTTACTTATATCTTTCAGCTTCATTCGAAAACCTACAATCGATAAAATCTGCTATGGTTTCATAGTGTGGATAGGATAGCGTTCTCTGTGGAAGACCATTAGGTTGACATAATGCTGACGCTATTGCCCAGGCGAAACATGTTGTATCTCTATTTTGTACATTTATCACAGCCTTTTTGGCCTTAATTGCCTGTGGCAAGTCTATAAAACTTGAAGCCCTCATCGGATTATGCTTGTTAATATTTACTTCAATGTATAATATTTTACATAAAGTCCAACCTAAAACACATAATATTATTGTAGTATTACTTAATATAGATGAATAATTTGTATGAGTACCTAAATCCCGTTCTTGAAACTCGGACATCTTCGTTGCTATTTCATTCATGTAATCTTCAAACATTTTGTACATATCGCTACCATGATTTATACTCTTATTGCGATTATTGAAAGATTTTATTTCAACATTTTCTTTACTCAGTAAAAAATATAACCCAAACAATTCTAAATTAATTTTTATAGTGTCATGGACACCAAGAACACTATCAACTAGTGTCATCACTTTTTCCTTCACATCTACAGCAAATTCCTCCACATTTACATAATTTTTTGATATACCAGACATGCGATAACTGACAATCCGATCACTAAACGCGCTCACAATCTTTTCAACACCATTATCTATTATTGTAAATGCATCACTCCTATGCAAATTACTACGTAAATGAGAATTGAAGCACTTTCTCTCCACGTATACATCACATTTTCTGCAATTTTTAGACGTGGAATCTATATCCAACTTTATTCTCTTTCCTTTGCAAGAATTTCGCATATGTCTATTTCTATTGTCAGCACGAGGAAACTCCTTACCACAATATTCACAGTCAAACATTTTATAACGTCGTAAATATTATTCTTCTTGATGTACTACACCACAACACAATGTGGAGTTCAAGAACGCTTCACGCTGTATAAAATATACATATAAAAATATATATATAAAATACTCACCTCCCTCTCCAACGAAAGTCGCCTTACGATAATTCAAGTTGTATGCATAACATAATTTTCAAGGTTAATTTTTAGGATAAAGGGACTTTAAAAGAAAGTTGTTTAAAAAGAACACCAAACTATTTATTAAAAATATATTTTTTCTCAGTAACACTGAATATGAATACTATTACATAATTTATTTCAATTAATTATAAATATATATAATTTTATTAAATAAATTCATCTTCGATATCCTCCATATAATCCAAATCGTCTAACAGAAGTGTTTCAACATCGAATAAGTCTTCTTGAATGCAGACGATAATAATGTCGCCATTGTTAATCGTAATATCACTCACACTAAATAAATATCTTCTCAATATTGAAGTACACATATCTTATATTAGGAATATATAAGGAAATGGCAAATATAAAAATGCTTAGCTTATTTTTTAAATTTGTTTCAAAGCATTCTATGCCAATTATGAACTGTTTGTATCATCTTTTGTTTCGCTACTACGACAAACAATTTTATTAATATTTAAATTTGGACAACAAACAGAACAAAACAAAATACGCTCAGTTCGAATACATCCAATTGGTTGCTATTCAGGAAAAATATATATTTTTAAATATCAACCAAATAAAACCGATTACCATGGTAACAAAACAGAAGATAATAAATAATAGTAGTTTTCTTTAAAAAAACTACAGGACCTTGAAGTGAGGGATGGCCTTGAAAAGTGACCCTGATCTTGAAGTTGCATTGTCCTTAAACGACCTTGCCCCGAGGTGTCCTTGCCCTTGAAGTGACCTTGATCTTGGAGCATCCTTGACCTTGAAGCGGTATTGAACCCGAAGCGACCTCGACCTTGACCTTGGAGTGACCGTGAAAACCGACCTTGAAGTTTCATTGACCTTGAAATGTCTGTGAAATGGCCTTGACCTTCACGTTACCTTCACCTTGAAACGGCCTTGACTTAGCAGTGTCCGTGAATAACCTTGAAGTGGCCTTAACCTCCTCAGTGACCTTGATTTCGGAACGAAGCTGATTCTAGAACCTCCTTGTTCCTACTACTGACATCATCATTACTCTGTACAACTTCCCTAATAGTAGCAATTGTACTATAAATATAAAAAATATAAAGACATTTTACTGACATTCTCAACATAAAAAACCGACTGTTGACACACGTGCAACTAATATGATCTTTGCTTACAAAGGAACAATACTGCATTTCTGAAGTAAAGTATGCGCGCGCAGTCTTACAGTCGGGTGGGCAAGCATCTCGCTAGCCTACCCGTGTATATTGTAATATACATATATTATTATTATGTATAATGCATATAAGTATTGTTATTTTAAATATTTTTCTATATTATTATAGTGGATTAAGATTGTTATTGAAGTTAACACACATTTTATTCCATATCAGCATACATCTTGCTAAATATTTACTCATCTTCTAATAAAAAATGCATACGTGTTATAAGGCGAGCAGGGAGCACCTGGGTGCATGTACGTGAGATTAAACGCTTCGATGTCATGTATGCATACGTATACAGCTTGTCGTAGGTTGTTCGGCTGGAGAATTTCTAAGGATTGGGTGTCTTTGCTGGATATTTCTCCTTAACTTTCTGTGCAAATTTGCGATTTGAGCTTAATTTAAGTGTCATTTTAAGTTAATAATAACTAAAATTAACGATAGTTTGAAGGGAAGTACTTGTTGCATCTCACTTGGACCCAGATAAAAATTATATATTATAATGGGTAGTCGGTATGCACAGAAATCTTATAACATCGATTCTATATTTAATCGATACATCGAAAAACAGCTACATCACTGCTTCAGATGTATCGATATTTCCTCATTTATTCGTGCATCATCAATGCCATAATATTGATTAATGAATAGTTTTATTAAAAAATAGAAAATATGGTGTAAGTTTGTGGTTGCTGTATGAAGCTAGAAAATATAACAGGTAGGTAAACTATGTGGCTACAGGACCACTTTTAAGGTCACTCGTCGCCCAGGTCCCGCGAAGTATGCTGGCGATTTTAATTCGCGGGGTAGAGGGCTTTCATTTGGAGGGACACCGTGGACGGGATTCAGCTTTACCTACGGAGATGCTAACCACACAGCTTGGGGTGAGCTTTAGTTTGCGAGGGTAGAGGGACACAACATAGATGCAATAATCACAAAATAGAATGTCATCGTGTTAAAAATTCTAAGAAGATATCAAACAGATGTTAATTTGAATATAGCAATAACCGTGAAATGTAATCTCATCACGTTAGAAATTCTAAGACAGGATAAATCTTGATATTACCAGGTAAAAATTAGCGCGCTACGGGGATGGGGAAATTTCACGAACCTATACCCTTACAGTTAATATAAAACTCCGTTATTCATTATGCAACATGTTTCAAGAGAGCAGCATATTAAACAAATACGAAACTTGCAAGAGTCATATTGAATTATATTCTGTGTTGGGTCGAAACATGCTTCAAGACAGGATAAATCTTGATACTTCCAGGCAAAAATTAGCGCGCTACGGGGGTGTGAAATTTCCACGCATCTATACCCTTTCAGTTAATATAAAAACTCCTGGATTCAGATGATCGCACAGAAGTGCTAAAACAGTACTACGTGAATAACGTTAGCGGTGATTTTTAATTGCAGTTAGTGTTAGTGTAATCCACAAGGCTCCAATATTACTAGTAAGTATTTTTCTTATAGTTTTTATATTTTATTTGTAATCTTTTAATGCCATGTTTGTTTTAAGTGCCTTGCGTGTTTGTGTAAATTTCATTTATTATTATCCTTCTGAATTTTTTTTTGTAATCATGGCTGGTGTAATGGTAAAGACAATGGAAGGAGTGACCAAGTTGGTGCGTAAAGGAGATGACAAATCGAACGTTATAAGAATGTATTCGAAAAATATTAGAGTTTTAAATAAGATGATGGAAAAGGCAACAGAAGTTGGAGATAAGACATACAGGCCGCATTGGTGAAGATGATGCCGCACCTACCTTAAAACATTGAAGGTTCATGGAGCTGGAAAGGTGAAGAAAAGTGACCGTATGCGGTGGCATGACGCAAAGTTTGCCTTCCAAGGTCGTATCCAAACCGTCTGCATTATTAATTTACGCCATATCAATCAAATAACGCTTTTAGATGATTCAAAAATTATGTTCGACGCATTAAGAAGAGCTCAAGAAAAAGCCGATTTTAAAAGTCAATACGACATTCTGTGGGAAATTTAAACTAGGAAATGCGAAAGAATTTAAGTATTTTAATACGAAAAATAAAATTATTAATGCAGATACAGGTTTGGATGCGTGGTATGCTGAACACCTTAAAGATATAATTTTATGTTTTCTTGAAGAATTTCAAGTAAGTTACACTCAATATATCATAGTAGTAAATAATATGTAAAAAAATTATTTATATTCTAGGAACAGGATAGTGGTTGGACAGTATTGGCAGTAGTCGATACATACAAATATACTCTGCAACAAGTTGGTCCATATTTACCGCTACCACCAGCAATTCAACGCAAGCAAGCCTGTGTTAACGTTAGAATATGTATGACCATGCATGTTTTGCGTAGACCGTTGTGTAAGCTTTATACTCCGCCCAAGTACACGTTGACCGCACAACCAGCTACCCCAACTATATGCACGTGTAGAATCCTGAAGGAATCACTTTCCCTATTCAACGCTCGGATGTTAAAAATTTAGAAAAATTAAACAACATAAGTGTTATTGTGTACGTGATAGATGAGAAATTGAAATGTGCCCCCATCCGTATTACCAAATCACCAATGGAGAGGCATGTGAATCTGCTTCCGATACAAGATCAAAAGGACCACACGAAGTGCCACTACGTGTGAGTAAAAGATTTAAGCAGATTGGTGGCAAAATAGCTATAAACCGAAAAAGTTCTTTTGTGACAGGTGTCTCCATTATTTTCGTTCGGAAGTCGAATTACGAAAACATAGTGTAGAATACTGCAAAAGTAGGTAAACTATGCCGGTACGAGCACAGTTCAAGGTCACCGAGTCCGAGAGACGGAAAAAGCTTGACCGGCTACGACCGGGGTCAGCCCGTCAAAAAGTTGGAATGAACGCCGGTAAAAGCCACTCACTCTTCCACGGACAGGCTGTATAGTCCCTGGCGGCCCGAGCATGATGAGATCATGCCTCGGGATGACATCACCCCTGGACACGCTGTATAGTCCCTGGCGGCCCGGGCATCATGCCCCGGGATGACGTCACCCTAGAAACCATCGGCGGCGAAGGAATTGTTCTAGAAGGATGACATCACCCCAGGTCCCGCGGATGGGGTTCCTACGGAGACGCAGCTTCGACCCCCAGGTCTCGCCACTCCCCGCTAGTATCTTTTATCTTTCATATGACCCAATTTCGCCTACATATATTCTCACGCGCGTATATTGACATATAAACAAATTTTCTTAGAACAAAGAAATCCATTTCGCCTACATATATTCTCACGTTTATATTGATAACAGAAACAAATTTTTCTTAGAACAAAGAACCTATTCTGCTGACCAATTTTTGCTACCTTAAAACGAAAACTTAGACCTGTAGTAATTTTTATTATGATATCCTTCAGCTACTTAAAGCGATATGTTTACGTACGTCTACTACTGGCATCATTGTTTACATTGTGCACACATATGCGTGCATTTCGCTGACTATTCAAATGCGACGGAAGTTCGCCCTTTGATAATACCTCCCGCATTCCTTCCGCGTAAACAATTTTTATCTATCATATTGCATATTACAAAACATTGTACAAACAAAGGATGTCTGTTCGCTTCTACGTCGCCTAATTTAAAACAAAGGTTTCGGGAATGATTCGTTGATAATGCGTCCCGCATTCCTTCCGCGTAAACAATTTTTATCTATCATATTGCGTATTACAAAACATTGTACAAACAAAGGATGTCTGTTCGCTTCTACGTCACATAATTTAAAACAAAGGTTTCGAGAATGATACGTCAGCACCTGCGCTCCGTATAAATAAGGAAGTTCGCCCGTTGATAATGCGTCCCGCATTCCTTCCGCGTAAACAATTTTTATCTATCATATTGCGTATCACAAAACATTGGACAAACAAAGGATATTTGTTCGCTTCTAATCTACATCGCACAAACAAGTTGTATCTTTCATATTGCGTATTTCACAATATTATACCTCGCATAATTTGAAACAAAGGTTTCTTTGTGAGAATTATTCATCAGCAAAGGTGCACGTTGGTGAAAAGGAATGTTCCTACTTTGGACATTGCGGGAGGAGTAGAGGAGAGATGTATAAAAACCTTGAACAGACGAAAGTCACCCAGTAGTTCACCGAAAGTATTTGTTTACGCAGTGTACTTTGTTGTCTTAAACGCCGGGATAGCGCAGTGGTAAGAGCGCTAGGCACCTGTACAGGATGTCGGGGTTCGAATCTCGCTTGCGGCAGC
>JARFOC010000177.1:85109-98473 GCA_031763485.1 Osmoderma eremita
GTTGCAATTTTTACAGAACTAAAATTGTTATAAAAATCTGAATATCTAGAAAAATAATTTTTTTTTATAATAAAAGGCACACGTGTAAACACGTTGAACAAAGCTTTTGCAGTATTCTATATTTCCCCGGGTTTCATAAATTAAAATTGCTAATGCAAGTGCAATCACGAGTTAATTCGTGATCGGTCAAAAACGTTTGGGCATGAAAACACGAGTTAACTCGCGACTGGTCAACAATGTGTTAAGACACTTCTGAATGCCTTAGCGACCTGAAAAATTTGCATACATGCGTATCCCAGATGACAGGGGCATTTTAATGTACTTTCGAGCAGATTTGGTTATGGTTTAGTATTAAAAATAATTGTTTTCTGACCTAAAAGTTCAAATTTTTTGACAGTATCAAGCGGTACTAATTAAGCTGCCCCCACCCGTCTATAAGTGGTATAAATTAATTAGTAACGGCGAGTTTTATAAAGTTACGAAAAAAGAAGTTTTATCGTTAGTGTGGGGTGAACCAATAAGCATTAGAAAAAAACTTGTTTTACCCTTTTTAGTGTGCTTTATAGTATACAGCTTTTCTTTTTATTTTTTAAAAATGTATATTTTTACAACTGTGAAATAACAGACAACCGAAGTTTTCCCGGTACATTTCGCTTAGTAAGCACTTCACGATATCTGGTATTGCGCTTTTCTCCGACACCCTGATATCGTTCACTTCTCGCGTACAAGAGGACTCTGAGCGGGATCCTTGGGTAAGTGTCGTTTATTGAATGCGTGGGCGAAGAGGGTCTGTCGTTCGTCGCTATGTTTGATGTACACGGACTTCCTTTATCCCACAAATAAAAAACCCTAGTTTACATAGGCGTCGCACACCCCTGATTTACGAGCGTATCGAGAAAGGAAGACGTTGAACCTCTGAAGTGCGGTTCGTCCTCTTGTACCGACAGAGTTTTTTCCCGGCCTTTGATGCGATTTTCACTTGATTGAAGGAGCGGACCGTTATTAGAGTTCTCTTCCTTTCATGCCCTCTTTTTATCTCGCTTTCCAGGCACGGAATTCGACCTCGATGCAGCTGTCGAGTTTTGACGAAATCCGAATTGGTTAGAATAAGGAAATCCTATCGCAGTACAGCTATACAGGGTAACGCATTAGTATGGTAAACCTCGATGTATCCGTTATGATATAAGATATCAAAAAAAGTTATTTACGAAAATTCTAGGCAGTCTAAAACTTGATGTTTTAAAATTATTTTCATATATTAAATGTTAATCATTAGTGTAAGTTATAAATGTTTGTATTTTGTGTGTTTCATATCACCAGGGTGAACCACACATACGTTTTCTTAAATGGAACACCCTGCATATTATTCCAGATTTAGATTAAGCTTATGCCTCACACTCCCAATATACAATTTCATTGAATTATACGACATGTTCCAGAAGTTATGGTCAATTTTATATGCAAATCACTGTTCAAGATCTTGTATACCGCAATCAACACAGTCTGAAATTTTTCATTCACAAGCATAGAATTTTAATATTAGCCCACTTTCATAGCAAAATTAGATTTCCCAAAATTGTCAAAACTGAATACCGGGCCAATCAAAACTCAAAGATATTAATTTCTCAATTAGTTTAAATGGATCAGGCTGTATTTTATATCATAAAAATACAGATTAGTTTAGGTAGTTTCATTTAGCACTCTCCATACTTAAAGTTACTCATTTCTTAAATATGTTATTTCTTAAATATCACGCGCTTGGGACCAGAATTGGCCACTGAGATCGTGCGATCTGACGCCGTGCGATTTCTTCTTGTGGGGTTTTGTGAGGCCTCCCGTCTATGCGAGCCAACCAGCCACGATTCGTGTGCCGCATTTTGTTGGAAATTAAAAAAAAATCCATGGGTAACAGCAAACCAGGTTAAGGAAAGATTAAATTTGCCTATAGGATTAACACAAATAAAAAACCGCATCAATGACAGAAACTTTCATGGTAGAGTAGCAAAGAAAAAGCCCATGTTATCATTAAGAAATGTAAAGAAACGATTGGCATTTGCAAATCTACAAGCAAATAAGGACGCAGCATTTTGGGAGACGGTTATTTTTAGTACTTTCCGACTTTAATTTATATAATGTAGTAGGAGTATACATATTGTATACTCCTGTATTGTTAATTTTGCCTTTTATCTAATAAACACACTGTTCGGATTACTTGAGAATGGGAATCCACGTATTCCCGAAACACGTGTCGTCCCGAATTAATTAATACTTGTGCGGGAGGAGTAATCCGAAGAGTGTGTTTATCGTGCTGCCCCACAGTTCTTGCTATCTTTACTTTTATCTAATAAATTCATGTTACTTATTATTTTCCATCATGTTTGTAGTTCAGTCATTTGCCCATATGAACCTAATAAGTTACTTTTTCCTCGGATTTTTATTATTTTTATAGGAATAAACTTACTTTCCGGCGCGACTGTATATATATATATATATAGAAATCCATATTTACAAATAACAGAAGGAGAAAGTGGATTATATTTGGTTGAACCAAATAAAGAGAACGTCATCGGACGCGTTTTCAAATATTGCGCAGTGGCAGGCATCACAAATAGATACGATGCAACAACCCCGTTATTACCGCTACATATTATCCAACCAGGGCGCTGCCGGTGTAAATAGATTTCTAACGTGATATACGGCTGTTAACTTTTAATCAGAATAAAAGCACCCATTTCTCATAAACCAGTGCTAATTTTAAAACGCATAAATCACCGATGTCTTCCGGGTGTTAGCCGCTGACGAAGTGAGCGGACTACCGCTACTTGCTGGCCCCCATCTAGCTTGGCAGAACGCGAAAATCGCTCCCTAAAATAGAGAGCTGTGGCCATTTTCGTTACTCTGTCCTCCACGGTAATTTTATGTACGGTTACAGCACGAATATTCGCCGAGAAACCCAGTCGCTGGGACATAATTATATTCCCAGATCGGGGTCCTTAGAGTATTACCGGAGGATTAGTTTGGATTTCGCCTGTGTAGATGGCGTAATTTCTGACACAACAAATCATCTTACCACAATGGCCGCTAAAAAGATTATTTTGGCGTTCAATTAATTTCGACGGATGTAATTTGGGGAAATCTTTCTATAGTCTCTTTTACGTGCTTTTCGTTGTTGTTGACGTTGCAGAATAACCGTCGCTTTGTTCGTTCAAGGAGGACTTTACCGCGCAAAGTGAGCCGCCAGCGAATACGAGCTT
Source organism: Osmoderma eremita (assembly GCA_031763485.1). Lineage (NCBI taxonomy): Eukaryota > Metazoa > Arthropoda > Insecta > Coleoptera > Scarabaeidae > Osmoderma > Osmoderma eremita. Next base: position 88,364 of record JARFOC010000177.1, read on the forward strand.
ATGTTAGTGCATTTCTGTAGTCTACGGGAGGAAGTTACGTAATTATGTCTAGACGCAAATTGATTTTTTATGGGTGACTTTGACTTACGTAGGGGTGTTGATTTTTCAACGATCGGTGTACATATAGCAACGGACGTCGATCCGAGACCCGTCTGTACCCTGGGCATGTGGCGGGGTGCAACCGCTTGCCGACCCGCGCGCCCAGTGCACCCACCGCGGAACCAAAACCGAGCGCACACATAAAGACGACAAGTTAGAAAGGTATCCGGTGGCCGTGTTTTCGCTTATACGCAAAAGACGGTTGCGCCCACCCAACTTCGGATATCTGCAGATCCAACAGCCCCACAGCGCGTGTACGGTGTTATACGAACGTATACATCAAATGGGCACATAGACAATAGGTCTGTTCGATTTGGTCAACGCGTTATGCAGCTAAACGTCTGCACAAGCGCAGTGGTTGTTTTATGTTCGAAAATAGATCTTATCGACAAGAAAATAATTATTGCCCTTGTGCATGAGTTTGGCTGCATAACGCTTTGGCCAAAACGAACAAACCTAATAATGTCCTACTGAAAGACTAAGTTGCGATTATATGTGAAATATACACATTTATTTTTATGTATTTATATGTATATACATTTGTCTGTATGACTATTTACTTTGAAAATAAACTATTTTAAAACGACCAAATGCCTCTTTTGTGCTTTCTCACCGGTAAACTGTTCTGCAAACTAGTAGAACCCTAACAATCGGTGTTCCACTTCTGATATTGCGCCGGCTGAAAGTTACTAGTTTCTATTAGGGCAATCAAATATGAACGAGCCTTTATTGGCTAAACGTCTGGAAGCAAAGGCTCCCCTATATTTGATTGGTCCTGATATGTTGTATACAATGCGCACGTAAAGGTTGGAATAAATTCATTTAAAATTCAGGTGTTTTTTTCTCTCGAAGAAACGCTCGGACCCGTGGATTTTTGATTTTAGTTGCCGTTTTTCTGGTGATTATTTTACAGGCTGACCCAAAACCATTGATCATTGACAGTGACAGTTGATTAATATCTCAAGTGACTTTGTCTTAGCAAAACTAATTACGATAAGTTTGTTCTTATTTGACTATGGGGACAGGTTACGCACCCAAATGGAAGTTAATGCCAAGTATCCTGACAGAGAGCCAATATGTCAATCTACTGTCAGCAAGATAGAACAAAATATCGTGATTTAGGTCACGTCAGGGATAATCATACGAAAGGTCGGTTTACAGTATCAGAAGATAAACTCCTAACTGTATTACTGGCTGTTCAAGAAGACCATCATAAGCCTAGCCGCAGTATTGTGTTGGAAAATCAGATCTGCCAGACATCCGTCCTAAAGTATTTAAAGGAAATAAATGGCATCTTTACAAAGTTCAGTTGGTTGATGAACTAAATGAAGATGACCACGACAGACGACTTGAATTTTGCGAGATACTCATGAATTTGTGCAATAACGATCCACAGTTGTCAAAACGAATTGTATTTTCGGATGAGGTAACGTTTTGTCTCAATGGAGGTGTAAATACGCAAAACTGTCGGTTTACTGATACTGAAAATCCCTGCTGGATAATGGGATGTCATACCCAATATCCTCAAAAAGTAAACATTAACTTTTTGAGGGCTCGCAATGTTGAAAACAAGATTTTGGCGCCCTTTTTCTTTGATGGGAACTTAAACGGCGACAGATATTTAAAATTTTTAGAAGACCTAGTTCCATGTCTTGCCACATCATACCCCGATCCAGATGATCCTGACACACCAAACGATTTCTTATTGTATCAGCAAGATGGAGCTCCGGCCCATTACACTCGCCCTGTGCGTGAGTACCTCAATACGTCCTTCCCTTAAAGATGGATTGGTCCGTTGACGGGGTTCAATTTAGTGACCGGGCAGATGTCCATATTTGACCTTTTTAGATTATTTTCTATGGGGTTATCTTCAGTGTAAGGTCTACGTTAACCGACCAAACAATATCGAAATCTTAAAGAATAAGATAAGTTGGTGGAGGTCATTTCCAACATTTGAAAAAATAATTTTTATTTTTTTATTGCATTTTACAACTTTTTCTAAATAAATAATGATATGTTGATGTTTCAAGTTACAGCGCACTTTTCTCGAAAACAGTTGAATTTAGGTATAGGACATGGTATATAAAATACGTTCAGAATTTCACGTAGAATTTAAAAGTTAAATAAAAAAGGTGTTTCCATAAAAAATAAGTGAGTTGTCATAACATCTTTTTGGGTCACCCTGCAAACATAAAATAATTATTAGAAAAACAGTAACTAGAATCAAAAATCGACGGGTGCAAGCGTTCCGAGAAAAAGATTTTAAATGAATTTATTCCAATCGTTACGTGCCCACTGTATGTATTGTTCATATAATATAGAATCTTATAAATCCAGGCCAGTGATTTAGTAAATTCACAGATAGTATGTTATTTAAATCATAAGCATTTGAGGAAGTGTGGGCTGGCTATTACGCCTGCGCGACGCGTCGCAAAATTGACATAACGAAGACGTAACCTTGTTGTGCACTGGAATGCAATGCCATCCAGTACTGAGCGATTTTCCGACAAAACTGTCGAACATTTTGTAGTACCAAAAATCAAACATTCAACTGGATGAGACTGGAGTCAAAGCCGCAACGGAAATTCTCAAAAACTGCCCAAGCGTTATGTGCCGATGCAACTGCCTAAAATATTTACCTTTATTGGGGCATGATTATATTTCCGAATTCATTTACGGAGCATATTTTAGGTTAAATTTCCTTGGGTAACAGAATCCTGACATATAATAATTTTGAAGGAATGAATGATTAACGATCCTATGGAAGTTTAAAAGATATTTGCATTGATATTCTAAATTTTATAATGAGTAAATTAACAAAGCGTTGATGCAGTCCTGGTTACGTTCTCCCAACTAACAGTAATATTTGCCCATGGCGAAGAAAAGAAGACAAGGATTTGCCCTCTTGGCACCGCACTAAGCACATCGTGCTGTATATTACTTGAAAGTCCTTTTTTGCTTTGAAATCAATACATTCTTTTTTGAAAGCTCTTGAAGTTGAAAAATTACTGGTGGATTTAGTATTTGTTATGTTTTTGGATTGATATTTACAAGTGTAAAATTGGTGGAACCGCTGGGTAATACATACTTCAGCCGCAATTTCTATAATAAAACACATTTTTATTAAAATTATCGGAAGTTAGGTTCCCCGAGCTTTATACTGCTTATACAGGGCGAGTCGAGAGAAGCACCCCGAACTCTTGGAGTGCATTTATTTGGTTTCAAATCTTGAATATACAAAAATGATGTTCGTTTACGGTTTTGACAATGGGAATGCTACAGCGGTTGCTGAAGAATATCCGCAACGAGTTATTATTATCATAAACTCCATAGGAAACATTAAAGTTTGTTATAAGAATGTTAGATATTGTATCTTTTTGTAAATAAAATAAGTGCTATTTTTATAGTTATATCTTAGGAAAAATAAAAAATAAAAAATACCCTTACCACCTCGATGAGTGGAGAACTCCGGATACGTATTTCGGCAACTAAATTGCCATCCTCAGCAGAATCTACGAAGGAAGATAATGTTAGGCGTCGCACTCTGGAAGATTTACACCGCACAGAACACCACTTGAATAACACTTATTCAAATCTCCCAGAGTGTGACGTCTAACATTATCTTCCTTCGTAGATTCTGGCAACTTAGTTGCAGAAATACGTACCCGGGGTTCTTCACTCATCGAGGTGGTAAGGGTTTTTTTTATTTTTACTATTTTAAGCCACCGTATCCGATTATTTGTATTTTATTAGGAATCAAAAGTATATATTTTATAAAGAATTAGGTTATTCAAAGAACCGTGCGAAGTGTATATTTTGTCATTTTTATTTTTCCCCTCGCATAAAAGAATTAGAGAGAATCAGTTAAGACACATTCTACGGAATAATGGAATAGGAATAATCCCCATATAATAATTGGGAACTTCATTCTTTTAGAACACAAGAAGCTTTCCGTCGCTTATTACAAAGAATCAGCGCGTACTACGTTGCAACCCAAAACATAACAATAAAGGGAAATCTATTTTCCCAGTGTAATAGAACAGAATACATAATAAATATGACCGAACGCGGTTAATTATCCGCTCCGTTACACAATCCAAACAAGAATAATTCAAATGGCAGTCGTATTATGAAATTAACGTAAACCGAATATTGAAATTGATTTTACGGACGCGTATCGAGTGTCTCATAATTCACGTCCAATTAGGGATGAAAGTGACCCCCGAATATCCTAGGGTCTATTAATAAATCATGCCGTCGACTCGCCCTATGTTTGCGAAAGGGTGCATTGGAGCATCGTTTCCAAAACCCAAATGTACACTATCGTTCATAAGATTTAATACATTCGCTTGAATTTTATTAAGTCGATCTGGATGGATTACCGGGATATTACATGGGGTTATAGTATCTAATTACTGTTTCAAATAATAAGACAGGCACAAAATATTTCTCATATTTTAAACTATTTGTGTAAATTAAATAACAGTAATTTATCGATTTTCTTTCTACCGGAAACTTTTAACAGACACAACTTTATTTAATTAGCATCTGCAGTTAGTATTGAGGTAGCAAGAGATTTTATTCGTGTTACAAGCAATAGATGTTACAATAAACTAAATTATACAGTATCGGAAAGTCGACATCTTAATATAGCAAATGTAATGGATATGTATGGTTGGGACTCCCGCTTCTCTAGAAATGGTTCTAGAAATCTTTGTTGCTTATTTATTTAAACAAGTTTGTCTGATTATAGCATTCATAATTATTACACATAATAATAAAACTCAAAATTAGCTTAAATATCTAAAAGAAGAAACAACTGCATTACAACTTAGTTTCGATACAAAACGACATCGTTTTAGCAACACATACGGAATTCAACCTGAATGTGGTTAACGGGGATTCCCCTAATACCAACTTTTGCCGCTGATTATGTGCACTTCCCATAAAGATGCGGCGTTTATTAGAGTGTGGCGTTTATTGCATTCGACATTATGTTCTTGCGTCGTCTATTAGAATGCGGCGGTTATTGGGATTGCGTCTCCAATTAGAATAAATACGGTAATTACAGATTTCATAGGTGAAATTCCTGAAATTTCTTACAGTGTATACGAGATTTTTGGGTACCTTTCCCTGGCTGGCAAATTCGCTTCATCTAGTCCAGTGGTCGGTAAACTCATCATTCAAAAGATCCAAATATAAACACATACAAAATTGAAGTTTATTCAATGAGCCATTTTTTTAAAACTGAAGCGTTGCTTTAGTAGACATTTTTATGGAAATAATTAGTATTAAAAGTACACTCTCGAGCTTGCCTTTGCTAAATATGTCTAACTAACGGTACATTAAATAAAACTTGAAATCATACTTATATAAAGATATTTATTTAATAATATAACAAATTAAATAATATAAAACGTATACTTAAAAAAACCTACAAATACCCCACTAATGTGAACAATAGCTTTGCATTTCCTCGGAAAGTAAGTCAGGTTTGTATGTAGTTGTTTTTAATTTTAGGCACGATTCCAAGTTCTCATCGATAAGCCGGTTTCTCAATTTACTCTTGATAAAGTTCATACTTGAAAATGATTGTTCGCATAAATATGTAGACCCAAATAAGGAAAGAACAGCAAACGCTAGTTTGTTCAGTTGATCATATGAGTCAGGAATACTATTCTAGGTGTTAAAAATCAACATATCTTCCTTCTCCAGATCTTTCAAAGCAGACCGACGGCACAAGCGGTCTGCTTTAACTTAATTCACATTTATTTTCCTCCAATACTTCTAAATCGGCACAAAGACGCTCGAATTTGGAGTTACACATTTCTTTATTTTTTAAATCCAACAAGTGCATTTCACAGCTGCCAATATCAATATTAAAAGGCAAAAAAATTATTTCTGTTCCCTGGCATTCAGAGGTTTTTTAACAAAGGTAACGTCGCTTTACTGTTTCTAAAATTTTGAACCTGATGAGAAAAGCTTCCTTCATATTTAATAGCGTTGTTCTGAAATAGCAAATGTCAATATTAGACTTATTTTCTCGACAATATTTCAATAGGCATGGAAAGTGCACTAAAGTTTCACTTTCAAAATCTTCGCCAAAAAGCGACAATTTGTTGTCGACTGAAATTATTTCTTCTAACATCGAAAAGATTGTGTTTTCCTTTCCTTGTAACTTACGATTAAGCTGATTTAGATGAGAAATAACAACCACCATGAAATAAAATTTCTGGATCCACAGACCGTTCGTTAGCTCTGCATAGTGAAACACTCTTCTCAAGAAGAAATGCTTTTATTTCAGTAAACAGTGAAGCGAAACGTTTTAAAACGTTTCCTCTCGATAACCAACGAACCTTGTTATGCAGCAGAAGATCTCCATATTTACTCTCTACCACAATTAGGAATTCCTTAAATTGGCGATAGTAAAGAGCTTTAGCTGCAATGGAGTTGATAATCTTAATCACCAATTCCATTACTTTGCAAATTTCTTCAGGTAACGTCTGCGAACATAGTGCTTCCTGATGAATAATACAATGGTAAGTAAGTATCTCGTGATTAATTTTTTCTTTGAAAATAGCGACAAATCCATTTCTTGCACCTGTCATACTTTTCTCTCCGTCTGTTGAAATCGAGAATTTTTTCTAATGGAATTTGATGTTTTTCGAAGCAATCAATTACAGCATTTGCTATATCTACTCCATGCGTTTGTCCTTTGATTGGCAATAATCCCAAAAGTTCCTCTTTAGGGTCTGTAGTGGAGATAAATCGCACAAAAAGAGAAACTTGCGCTGTGTCATTTATATCACAAGACTCGTCAACTGCTATTGATAGAGTTGAGGCTAATTTGAGATCTTCAATATGTTGGTTTGTTATGTTTGCAGATATTTTTACTGTTCTATCTTTCACTGTGTTAGCAGACAAAGGTATCTCTCGAATTTTTTTGAAATGTCTGGTTTATTCTTAAAATCTCGAAAAAGCTTTTCGGATACACTTATAAAACAACTCATTATATAGTCTCCGTCCGTGTATGGCTTTCCTCTTTGCGCCATTTCCTGACTAACTACAAAACTTGCCATATTTACATTGTTAAAAGATTGCACCCAGTGATTAAAAGCAAAAGCTGACCTATCTTTTGGAGTTCCTGGACTGCCCATAAAACCCATAGTATCAAACTTCATGTCATTACGTGTGAGTTTCCATGGGCGGTAGTATAAGTTTAATGTGGTTTATGTATTCGGAACACTATGTTTACCTTAAAATCCGTATGAACTCGGTAAATTACTTTATAATTTCGTGTACATATGTATACTCCACCCTAGTAAATTGTATATGGACTGTGTGCAACGTGCAGTGTGCCTTTCTGTTTGGGGAGAAAGCAGGAGAGAAATTTGTTTGACGAATGAACGCAAGCTAGCCCCCCATTTTGTTAGGTATAATTTACATGTCACGAGGATAAGGCCTAGCCCGTGTGACAAGTTGATCGATTGCATGCCTAGGAGATTTTCAATGGGGTTTGCGTAAAACCGAAAATAATAGTTGAAGTGTGAATCACTGGTTTAGGTTCGTACATCGTTTGCTTGTATTAAATTGACGTAGAGGGATAATGCGTATATAAAACGGATTATTTTTGAAAATTTTACTGGGGTTTAGGTATGCCACGCTTTGAAATTTTATCATGCAAATTCGGTAAATATGTATTTAGCCTTTTATTATTGATTTTGTGCTTAATTTAGTCCCACTGACTAACAAAATAATTCATGACATAAATCTTCAGCGCTGGACTTTAGAAGCTAAATAAGAATTCGACATAAAATTTTTAAAGTATAACGTTGTAATCTAAATCTATAACTCTGCCTTTGTTTCTTTTGCATCTTCTACTATTTCTTCAACAAATTGCGCTTCATACGCTTCTTCTAATTGTACAAACTTCAATCCCGTTACAGATTCAATGGCATTATTTGTTACTGAGATACTTACGATAATATCTTTCATTTTCTTGGGATGTCGGTGAGATGATTGATTACCTTAGACGTTGCAAGTATATGTTCAGCACATTAGCTATACTAATCGGTGGAGCTCTTCTAATATAGCGTTTGGATTGACTTCCTTGTATCTTTATTTATTGTTCATTATATTAGGTGATCGCACGAAAGCACATTACACCAACTAACTCACTTTTTTCAGTCTATTCAATTCGTTTACAAGAGCATTCATATCACACGCCATGTCATTTTGTTATAAGTTGTATGTTGCGGAAATTGAGGATCTTAAGGGTTTGTTCGTTGGTTGAAGTGGGCGAACCTTGCTCTAGCCCTCAGATTTCAGACGAAATCGGTGTCAATATAAGTACAGGGGAACGTATTCTGAAACGCAACAAATACAAAAGTTATAAAGTTCAAAAGTGTCAGGAGCTTTTTCCCGAGGACAATTTTGCAAGAATGGAGTTTTGTGCGTCCCTGGTGGAAAGGGCTAACGAAGATTAATATTTTATTGAAAAATATTCTGTTCTCCGACGAATCCTCCTTTCCACGTCATGGCAAGCAAGAGCCCCCAGTCGTGCGATATTGGTCTCGAGAAAATCAACATCTGGTCCGTAATGTAAGAACTCAGTACCCCGAAAGACTTAACGTTTGATATGATAACAATATAGGACCATTTGTTATCGACGGCAATTTGAATGGAATGAAATATTTGGATTTGCTGCGAACACAAGTTATTCCCGCTGTCCGTCAACTTAACCCCGATTTTGACGCAATATGATTTATGCAAGACGATTGTCCCGATTTGAGTTACATCTCAATTAATAACATTTCTATTATCTATTTATTTTTGAGAAAATTATAAACGAGCGAAAGGCTTGATTTTATCTACAGTTTCGTGCAAACTAAGTCCCTGGTAATTAAAATTGTAGCAAGTAAAACAACTTTCATTTCTGAATGCTAGACTAATGTTTTCTTTTAAACTAGCGTACAAAAAAAAACATTGCTACATCCAATTTAGATACTAATTTTATTACGTTTCCACCTCCTACTCATCTTGACTTGGCATTTTCTTCTACGATACTCCAGAACGAACTGGTTACATTATACCTATAGTTAATGCGATTATGAACCGCCCGATTTCCTAAACGTGATGCAGCGTAAAGCGATTCCCTGAAATCCGTAAAATGTTTATACAGAAAGCCACTCGAATTCGCCAGATACCAGCCAATACACTCAGCTTCATTCACCTCTTATCGTTAAAGTATTACTATCGCCTAGCCACTTGCGGCGAGACCACTCGCGTCTCGCGCCTCGCTTCCCAACTGGAGCTTTCGAGATAAGCTAGCCAGCTTGTCTTCTTCAAACATGGCGATGGACCTATGCGAATATTCCTTAGAACGAAATACGTATTGCAATAATACTTCAAGTGTTAGTAACGGAATAAAGCCTATCTGTGGCATGTATGTAGTATGTACATATAGTGTTATTTTTGTAAACATTGCAGACAGATAAACATCTGGGTAGTCCAGAAGTGTCCACAATCTGCTAATTAGATTTCGTGTCGCGAGCAAACAGTACGCGGGTATCAGTTTAGTTGGAGGTTCTCGAGTAATACGAGAATGACTGACGATATCTATTTACATATGTGTATATGTACACACTTTTAAATTTAAGGTCAACCGTAAATTACTCGCTGTAAGAACCCTATTTGTATACGTTTATAAACTACAGAATGTCTCAGCCTCCCAATGCAGTACAGAGCTTATGAGAATTCGATACACGATTGCCAAATCGTCGAATCGGCTGTACATTATTACTTCCGGTTCCATTATTTGGGTTTCTGACAGTTAAAATGTATATTTTGAGAAAAACAGTAAAATATAAAAAAAACATATTTTTGTTATTCAAGAATCAATGAAAAATCCCATAATTTTATTTATTATTATTCAACGTAATTTACATTTCGAACATTTATTTAGGAATTGGGGTATTATACAATTTATTAAATTTAAAGTAAAATATATAT
>JARFOC010000177.1:98573-131820 GCA_031763485.1 Osmoderma eremita
CAATCAAAGGCTTCCCAAACAAAAAATAAGTGTAGTACGTGTAAAAAATACTTTTGCATGCCATGTTTTTTTCGAATACACAAGGCTTCACTAAAATAACTTTGTATTATATTATTTATATTGTTTATATTGTTTGTTTGATGCTGTACGTTGAATATTAGAACCGGGTGTATTATTTTCATTTATATTAATATGTGTGAAACAAAATTACGTGCCAAAAAGCTTTTATGCATAACTGGGCCACCTTATAACTTTTTCTAGTATAATTATGTGTAAATACTGTAGCATTATAAATACAAACAGCCGAATCTGAAAGAACGACACCGTATTCAATCTGATACAGGTGGTCCATTAAGACAAAATGTTTTGTTGCGGTTTTGATACAAATGGCGCTCAATGTGTTAAGCGGCATTTCTTACAATCAACATTAGTAACAATGGTAGTTAGTTCTTGGTCGATATAACTAAATTAGAAAGTAATAAATTTTCATATAAAATCTTTGGTTGTTCTGCTCATTAAAAGAGTAGATTTATAATTTTAATCCCTTTACTTCTAAACGTAGTAGTAATAATAATAATGTTAATAAAACACAATCTGATTTTATTTTTTATCGATTGCGATAAGCGTTATCGCTCCATATACGCTGCAAGTCGCTGAAAAGCAAGTGATCGGTCACTTCCGCAGTTGAGGGTCGCCCGCGTGAACTATGTATTTTAAAATATGTAATCATAATCGCCCACGAAACGGAAATAACATATAATTAAGGCATATTTGCTATAGCAACAATGGGTTCCGCTCTGCTTAATTAAACGCTAGGGCATCGAGATGGTCGTATTTCGCGTTAACGTCTCAAAAACATTTCTTAATTAATAGAAGTGAACACCATTTCGGCCGTTTGAATGCTTTGTTCCTGTTTATTAAACACCTTATGCTCTTCGAGTGTCATTAGTAGGATATGGGTTTCTATTTTCCGTACTGATGTTGCCGGTAACGAGAAGGTAAATAAATGCTTGCAGATATAAGTAGGTAAAATTTAAAAAAAAAGAGTACGAAACAGTGACATCTCTACGAATGTTAGTGCGTTAATATTTGTCTATCATAGTAAATGGTAACACATACACATTATAGTATTGTACCAAATACAAATTGGGTAAGACCCTCATGTTATTGTTAGTAAAGCAAACACAGCTTACTTGTGAGCTTTTTGAATGTTTTTTTTTTATTTTCTTAACACAAACACAACACGAAGTATTTATTATACATATATAATGGCTGTTTGTTTGTGTATCAACTATAATTGATTTATGTTTGTTATATTCACATATTTATGTTTAAAAATCCGTGAAAGTAGGCATCAACCTGTTACTTTTTAATAACTGCAAACATCAATATTTCTAGAACAAAGGTACTTAAGGTATGTAGGTAAGATTTATTTTATTGGGTTATTGCTTTTTTAAATCCCGGATATCCGAGTAACTGTTTGACGCCTACTTTTATATTTGGGACGTACGAAGAGCATGTGCCGTGTTTGATTGTATTTCTTTGAGATCTTTTCTTTTCGTTTGTTTTTTTTTCTTTCTGCAGAGCGCCGAGGAAACTTATAGTAGCTATCCAAATGTCCGCACCATTACCGTGCGTAAGGTATGCGAGATTCTCTGTATATACACTGTTTTCCTTTTTTTCCCGTTCTCTCTGTAGATGTAGAAACTTACTTTTCTACCTTCTTAGACTTTTAGATGCATCATTGATATTAAGTATTCTCGTTATCATTGAGTCATGATGATCGTCACTGATATCAGCCACACTATTCACTGTAACAGATTAAATTTTATCATTTATTATTTTTCACACATTCATAAATAGATAACATTTAGATACCTCCTATTCTCCCGACTAATTTCTATTTTCATTGTGATTAGAAACGGACCAATACATTTAAATTTACTTCTATAATTAAATGAATTGATAATTACAGAATTAATATGACAAATAAGTGAGAGTCACCTAGCGGGTATCTCGTAAACTAAATTTTACGGTTAAGTCATTTGAAATTTGAATGTATTAAATTGGTCCGCTTCCGGATAGAAGTATTTGTTTTTCGTTAATTTCTGGTTTTTCTGTGTGTGTATTAGGGTCCGCAAGGTTTAGGGATTATGATAATTGAAGGGAAACATGCCGACGTAGGGCAAGGTATTTTTATATCGGACATACAGGAGGGCAGCGTCGCTGAGAAGGTATGTTGCATTTTTTGTGCTTTTTATTCTCCACGAAATATTTTACTTAATGTTATGTACTCGTCGCCGTGTTTCAATCAGCACAATGTGTGTGTTATTTTATTTTCTTTTTATCATTTGCAAGGCCGGCCTCGAAATCGGTGAGATGATACTGGCGGTTAACAAGGACCCCTTACTAGGCTCAAATTACGATAATGTAAGTACTAACAGAAGAAGCATGAATTTGTGTTTTTTGCGGCTTGTTTTTGCAATGTTGCATACGTAAATTATTATTTAATTAACGCAGTCTTTAGCCGAACGTACCAATGCATATAAAAACTACGTAGGATGCATTTTTGTAATACATTTGAAAAAAATCATAAAATCGTGTAAAATGTGATTATAAAATTATGTTACCAAACTTAAAACATCCAGGTTACTGCTACATATTTGGTTATCAGATATTGACTGATAAATTAATATATACTAACACAATTTACAAACGTATCGTTATTTAGGAATCCGTCGGTAAAATTAGCGCATCATTTTAAATATGCATTCTTCATTCTTATCTGTTTTGGACTGGTACGCGTTGCTATAATTTATCGTATGTAGTTATTAAATATATATATATATAGGACTACAGCATACACGCAATGACTGATCTAAAAGAAGGTGAGAAACGCACGTGTATACACATGCACCGACCACCACGCTTATTATCTATCTGTTACGCCTATTTTTAATTTGCTTTTATTAGATAGTTTATAGATAACGTTAAAGTCAATTAGTTTTACCAAGTTATTAATAACATGTATTCTATGCATTAACTTTGTAACAATCTAATATTAACACGATAAACGTTTCGATATCGACCACATGTTTATAAAAAATGTTCTTCCATTCCTCTTCGCCGGAAGTCGAAATTATCGGTGTATGATGCAGGTATTTTTCGATTTTTTAAATTGACAGCAACATATTTCTAGGTTAAGTTAAGCCAATTTAGGAGTAGAAAACTGTTTTCGTGCCGGTTTAGTTATTTATTAAATTTAAATAGATAGTTTTAAATAATTAAAGTAAATACAAGTTAATAAGTTGCTCAAATGTAGTTTGGTAATATTTTATGTATTAATGTTTTCTTTTGATAGGCTGCCACATTATTGAAAAGAACGGAAGGAATTGTTACATTAATAGTATCTAACCCGACTAAAAAGCCCACAACTCCTGTGCCAGGTGGCGAAGGAGATGGTGCGCCTCTCGCAAATGACGTTGGAGCAGGCGGTTCGGCTCTCAAGGCTTCAACGACACCATCAAGACCCGCAACACCTGTTCCAGGTAAGCGCTGACAAGTTTAAAGATATGTTTGATCCACTAGCTTTAATTATTTTGACCAGAACCACCTGCGGACCCCGCTACCTGTCCGATAAACCCCGGTAGGGATACCACAATTGAGATAAACACCGATAACAAGAATCTAGGATTGTTTCTCATTGGAGGAAAAGATACAGTAACGCCGGTATGTACACAACATGTTTGTTTATGTTCCCACAGTGTCAACCATTTAATTTGAAAGAGGTGTATATACAGGGTGTGTATAAGTTCGTGCAAAAGCTACTCGGTTCTGCATCAAAAATTGTATTGTTAAAATGTTATATAATGCTTCATATGTGTCCAGTAACTACTTGAAAGAAACATAGATTTGGCAAAACAGCACTCAGACATTGCTGTAATAGTAGGTACTGCAATATTTTCTGAGTTGCAATCTTCGAAAACATTTTACTTGTCATTGGTAGTATCATGGGTAAATTTTAGGTTTTACATTTTACACATTATGATTTACTCTTAAAATTATCAAAATAATACATATTTAAAACTGTTAATATATGAAGATTTAATCCAGCTTTCGAAATACATTTCCACGAGGATGTCTCTATTACAGAAACCTTACGTGATGTACATATCCGCACATTCATTAAATGTAAAATCCATTATGGTTGAACAAAATAATAACAGAAGAACGAAAAAAAAAACAAACAAGAATTAATCAAGACTATACAAATAATCACGCAAAAACAGTGGATGTAGAAGCAGGAATATAGGAGATCTACATATAGAACGAAATGTTACTAACTCCTCATTAAGACTACCAGCGCCATCTGGTGACGTCAGACAGGATTTCAATTACACTTAATCAGGGCCTGCTGTATAAATGATGCACTTCCGGTCTATCCGGCCATACGCGTCAACAATTCTCATGAATGACATCTAGTCTAGTTGCTCCATCTTTCCATATAAAACCATTGAACCGAATTTAAACACAACTAATGTGTATAACAGGCTACATACAAAAACCACGGTAAATAGTGCTCCCCCTGAAACAAGAAAAAATGCCTTGAACTACAGATGCGCAGGCCGCTGAGACTGAAAGTGTATATTATATTTAGGAGGCAGTGCATTTAATTTAAATTCTTTCAGAATCTTAAAATAGAAAAGAAAAAACAGTTATAGGAGATTTTATTTAAAGACTACTTTTCTTTTAAATTTGCTCAGCTTAAACTTTTTGGATTCGATTTCATTAAAATTAGTTAAAATTCAATTTTCTGTAGGCATAATCCATTGCAAGAACCTATCCATTTCCAATCTTCCTTTCTTAGGATTTGGAAACGAAAAAATGATTGTTTCCTATCTGAATGTCGGCAACTTAAAACGGCAAATTTCCAATATGAACCAGACATTGCCCCAATCACTAGAGTTACTCAATTTGCGCCAACAGCCAGTAGCGCACGCATGAAAGTTTACACAAAATAAATACTAAACTAAGAAATACGTTATAATATGTACTCAAACACCATATATTGAGTCTTCTGTGAAATCACAAAGTAAATAACTGCTGCTAAATATCTGCAACATTAGATATGATCCTATAAATTGTGTAACTTTGTCCAACATCGTTTTCGCGACGTTTGTTTTCAAACGTAGAACTACGAAATACTATTTCCGGCTGCCTAAATGTAGACACCACAGCTCTCCCTGAAACTCGCAGTTTGTATGGAATATCCGCCACTGCCTGTTAGTTGCACAATTGCTTAAAATTAATTGGGAATAAATATCTTTGTAGGTTTTACATTTACTAAGAAAATATATATGTTGCTGCAAAATACTGTTATAAAATAGGTAGTCCCGTTTTGTCATGTAATGTATAGAACAAATCGTAACTTCCCCTTTCATATTCTATACACTGAAAATCGAGTAACGGACAAATTCAGTAATTCCGTTGATATTATTTTTTGGAAAAAATCTCGAAGGAGTATAGCAATTTTAACTACAGCAAATATTTTCAGCCTATTGCAGTTTTATGACATTTGTTTTTCATGTTATGACGTCATCAACCATTTTTTCTAATGACAACCTATATTTTTTACTATCGATTTTGGTAGTACTTTTTATTTCGTTTTCAACGGTATAATATTTTCAATAATATATTTGAAAAAAAAAGAGAAAGACGGTCTTACAGTTCAAATATTAAAATTGCATTCAATTGAGAAAATTTATCTAGTTGCCGGTGTATAAAACAAAAAAAAACAGTTACGACAAATGTCAGGGTTTACGGTAAATGTCAATAAAATAAGTGTTATTATTTTGCTTTTTCTAAACTAGAAAAACTATTTTATTAATAAAAATGGTACAATTGAACGAAAAATAGATAATTGAAGTGTTAATGATGATTGGTTAGGGCGACAGAGCTCTAGAACACATTCCGAAGTGTGCCAACTTCTTAGAGAAACGGATCAGCCCATAAATCAATCAACAACTAACAGGATTGAAAAAAATTTAGAAAAAGCAAAATAGTAACACTTATTTTATTGACATTTACCGAAAACCGTACAAAATTTGCAGTAACTAATGCTTTTTGTTTTGGACATCGTCAACTAGATAAATTTTCCCGATTTAATGAATATTTAATATTTGAACTTTTCCCGATTTTTTTTCAAATAAAACACTGAAAATTTTATACCCTTGAAAACGAAATAAAAAGTACTACCAAAATCAATAATAAAAAATATAGGTTGTCATTAAAAAATGACAACCTATATTTTTGATATGATGACGACATAACATGAAAAACAAATTACATAAGAAACTGAAAATAAGCTGAGAATATTTGCTGAAATTTAAATCGCTATCCCTCTTCCAGATTTTTTCCAAAAAATTAATATCAACGGAGTTACTAAATCTATGCGTTACTTAATTTCCGCACTATACAATTAAAATATGTTTAAACAAGACAAACACGCGGTAATAGTTCTGTCAACACACTTTGCAAAGACAACAACCTTGCAAAACTCTATATCCTAGAAAGCAGCGCCATTTATAGTTAGTGGAGATGAGAATTATGGAAAGGTCTCTTATTGGCTGTTAAGATTGAACCCGTGAACATGAAAGTAGAATTAAATACATAAATGTAAAAATTTGCCAGTGAAAACATCTGTCAAATTTTTACATTATTTTACATTAATTGAAATCACAGAATACGAACGTATTGTTCTACAACGTTGCCAAATATGTTTTTCGCGAAAGTATGTTGATGACAAAATGTTAAAAACAAACTTTGTCAACTAAGTCTAAAAGAAAACATTTATTTTTTCGTAAACCTTTTCTTTCTATTTCGTGATAGTATTAAAAAATTCTTCTTTATTCTAATTTGCTAATATCTATCAACAGATATTGATATTGTTTGTGGAATAACAGTCAGGAACTTCGAGAATGTCGTGAGACGGATGACGTACATTTGGTGTTGAGATTTTCGATTCAGAATTCAATAAGGGGTAACGCTACGTGTAGTTTTCGCACCAACCGTATGTAGTCCTCTGCTCCTGTGCTTACTCCGCGAGGTGAAGTGAAGCGTCCGGCAAATAAACTGCATATTCCCGATAAATGCCACAGAGCAATTATTATAATCATGTCTGTCAAGCATTTGCAATACTTTTATTTGCTTACGTTATTCGTCCAATTTAAATATTAATATTATTAACAGTTTCCGCTCACTAGATAAGGTAAAGCAAATAGTTTTTTTTGCTTTCATTCGTTGTTTCCTGTACCTTTATTTCGAAAATTCGGACTTTCAAGGCGGGCGGCATGTTGCAACCGCTGCCTAAGCAAAAGCAATTTCATTGTATTCGTTCTTGTAAACGCATCACGGGGTAGGCATAAAAATTCCTGTATTTAGTTCATGGTTTTTAACGGTAATTAATGATTCACAGGTAATAAATTTTACGGCTGCCTTAAGCTCAACTACGGGTGTTTCTAAGAAGCATCCACCATCTGAGAATGCGTTAATATCTTGCAATAATATAGCAATTCTTTGTCTCAAATTAAATGGTTCATATTGGTAACGAATAAAAAATTTATTGTTTTATCTTGCAGGAAGGAATAGTTATAGTAGAAGTATATGGAGGAGGAGCAGCCGAAAAAGACAGTCGTCTCCAACCTGGTGATCAAATCCTAGACGTCAACGGTACTACGTTAAAAGACGTCACGTACACCACTGCTTCACAAGCACTGCGCCAGACACTGCCAAAAGTAAATTGGAATATTTTTTTTAATGAGACATTCCTCTAATATATGGTTATCTTTACGATAATTGCAGATGAAACTTATCATATATCGTCCCGAAAAACTCGATTTCCAAACGATAGAAACAGAGCTAATCAAAAAACCCGGAAAGGGCCTCGGGTTAAGTGTAATGGCGAAGAAGGATAAGAGAGGGATCTATGTTTCTGAAATTGTAAGTGATGTCAGGTCCTTCAGATAGAACTCGAATCCACCTGAAGTCGCCGTAATCACGGTTGCTGCGGGTTGGTTCACGGTACATACTAAAAGTATGAATGGCGTACTAGTGATATTTGCGTATCAGTTATCGTGAAGAAATAATTAGTAATTTAAGTAATAATTTTTGTAAAAAATATGTCAACAAATCAGTTCATTAAATTAACTTTAGTCACATCTGATAATTTAGATACATGTATGTATTGTCTTGTGATCAAAGTGTGTGCTTATTATTTCCGTGCCATTTTCCATTGCTAACTCTACTAATCTCTTTCCATTTTCGTTGCTTTTCCCATCAGTAGTGCCCCCGTAGCAGTCTTCTCTGCTCATCTTTGCATTAATTAAACTTGCCTAGAATTACTTTAAAATCATATTTTGTTATTTCTTTTAATATCTTTCCGACTTCTACATAAATCTGTCTTTTTCTTCAATCTGTTTCTTTTCCGTCGGAGCATGCACATTAATTAGACTAATTTTGCGATGATTTCCTCTTAAGCATAATACGCGTAATCTCTCCGATATTGGCTTAAAATGAACAGCCTTTTATGACCATCTTTCGCTTACAATAAGACCGGTACCAAAGTACCTTGTGTCTGTTCGCCCACTGTTAAACATTGTGTAATAACCTAAACTAATAATTTCATTGCCCAACTTTTTTTGTTTCCTGACGTGCTAATATGTGCATCTCCTAATAATCCGCGCTGTATTTTCTAATGCCCTTTGTTCATGCGTACTTCTCACGCTCTAGGTCCCTACTTTTACGCGTTTTTAAAGTTTTTATTGACGTTTCTAGTGTCTTAAATTTATAAGAAAAAGAGCAACTTAATGATTTACATTAGTGATGGGCATAATCAAGTGATTTCAATAATTGAATACTTACTCGAGTTCTTTTAATAATCGAATGACTACTTGAGTACTCGTCTCTTGAATGATGTTACACTGAACATTCAACAATTGCCTTCAAATCATGGATTACAAACTATTGATTTCATTACCTAACGATATTAAACCAATCCAATTAATCAATTTCGTCAGTTTAAAATTGTTGTTAAAAAAATGTTGCAATAGCATATATTTACATGTAATTTTTTGCAATATGAGTTTTTCTTTGTTGTTTGGAAATAAAATTATTCTTATAGCCTAGCTGGTAGCTCTAAAATGACACCGAATGATCATCCGGTCATTAATTAGTTTTTAAAATAAAATATACCCTAACCACCTCGATGAGTGAAGAACTCCTGGATACGTATTTCGGCAACTAGGTTGCCATCCTCAGCAGAATCTTTACTATTCTACTAATCTTTACTATTTCAAGCCACCATATCCTATTTTATATTAATTAATTTATTGTGCGGGAGGAGTGATCCAATGCAGTGTGTTTATGTAATATTGGTTGCATACTCAAATGAGGTCACGTGGCTTTGTGTTCTATCTGAAAACCCTGTATATATATAAGAACTATTAATGTACACGTTACGTATTTATAGCTGAGCGGTGGATCTGCGGATATCGATGGTAAAATCATGAAGGGGGATTTGTTAGTCTCGGTCAATGGACAGAACATGGAGAGTTGTTCGGGCGCAGAAGCCGGAGCAATACTCAAGACCACTATGGGTAAGGTGGCCCTCAAATTTAACAGATACAAAGCCGTAGTGAGATAATTTTAAAGTGAATCTAAACACATTGAAAGACTTTAATAATTGTAGATTATAAGATACTACATTCAACACACACATAATTGGTTTACGTTTTTGTTTTGCAAACTACATACATCCATACTTTACCACCATACATATTCTTAAATAAGATGAAAGGTATAGTGCATTAAATTTATCATATTACGCCATTTTATGTTTTCTAACTTGTTAATTTATTCAATCGATGAAGCACCGAGAGACATTTATTATTTATTTTGTTCTTCAAAAAGAAGTTTCTTCCTATGCCCCGGATCCTACAGCAAAAAGATTGAACTTTCTTTCTTTCTCTTGAATCAAAATTAATGCAAAATTCTACTGGCGTAAAAGATGAAGTTTTCAGAATTATTCCCCGTTATAGAAAGAAAAATCTTAGTGAAGATAAGTATAATCGGAGCAATTTGAAAAAATGTTATGTCTTTAGGAAATATAAATAGTAAATGCGATGGGTGATTGATAACTTACCTGTGTTAGGCAAGAAAAGAAAATTGCTTAAGAAAATTTCGATTTTAAAAATTCTAAAATTTTTGAAATTAATTCATACAAAAATACACTAATTATGCTTACATCCCTTTTAATTATTTAATTAAACGAATATTTTTTGTCAATATATCCTTTTCTAACAATATATTGGAAATTCCTGAGTGTATTGAATTTTACGGCTAGAGTATGAACATTCAATCTTGATTTCTCACTTGTCCAAAAATCATTACCAATTGAAAAAACTCTTTCAACTGCTGCATTAGTTCCAGGGCAGCACAACGTATATTCAACAAGAATAACTAAATTTTCCTATGGAATGTGTTAATTTTTTCAAATGGTTAAATATTTTCACCCATCTTTTATCAATTTTCCCATTGTTGTAATTTATCAGAATTTAAATATATATTTAGTCTCCTAATTTCTTCAAACAGACAATTATCTTCGATTTCAATATCAGGCATTTCTTTCGATAAAAACTCAACACAGTTTTCAATATCTGCCCAATTTACTTGCGATGAAGTCAAAAAACACTATTGAAAAGTGGTATTTCCTGTGATATTTGTTTCAGACCATTCTGCGACGTGTTGGAAACGTGTTTGGTAAAAATTCTGCACTTCTTTGGTAAACTTTACCGCTATGCCCGGATTTGATTCCAGGATTTTTTGACATTTTTGTCTAAACTAAAAAATATGAACAGAGAGGCTAAAAAAGCATGTGCTAGAGCGAGCCATCTAACTTTTGAATATCCTAAAAGTTTTTTGTATTCAACATTTGCGTCTTCACAAAATTGTTTTAAAGTAGCCACACGAACAGTAAAACGGCTAAAATACAAATAAATTGTTGGTATTATTACTTCTACATCAATTGTCATGGCACATGACGCTGTGTTGATTGCATTTGACAAAACATGTGCATTACAACCTATTCCTAGTAGTTTCTTTTAGAGTAAATCTTGTAGTTTTACATAGACATTAATTATTCACACCTTTGCGTTTTCGTCCACCACAATTTGTGTTTATATTGTCAGCTGTTAGTGCAACAACTTTAGATTTCAAATTGTTTTCGTTTATTACTCTATAGGTGCTTTGACAAAATTTCAGCACTTTCGCCCTCAATGGATTCTGAATTTAAAATGTTTGCTTGATTGTCCTTGGTAACATTTATATCTTACTATTATTGGATACAATTTGGTTTCATTATGATTTGATGCATCAGATAAAACCGTTACAAATGCTGCATTTTTCAAGTCTTCTGCAAGTATTTTATCACAGTAATTTTTAAATACTGATTTAATAATAGCCTCACATTTTGTCCTGGCACATGAAAATTTAGCATTGTAAAAAATTTTGTTGTACAATCCATACTACGAAAAATGGTATGAAATGCAAATGTTCCCGCCACTACAGGTAACTATTTTTCATCTTCAGAATAATTAGAAGTTAAAAAAAAAATGTTACTTTACTATTGGAAGCTGATGCATCTAATGTTTGTTGGTGTTCAAGTGTTTCGTTATAGCTCCTCTGCCTCCAACTACAATAATCTTCTCTGCAAATATTGCAGAAAACAATGGTGTCTCTCTGGTGATATGAGGAATGGAAATCCTTTTTTCAATTGATCGTTGAAATGGCATTTCCTCTTTCTTGATTTTTCATTCCTTAAATGAAATTAAAAATAAAATATAGAGTACACGAACGATGCAAGCACATTATGAATAAATAAAATTAATAATTAAAACTAAAACTAATAACAAACGCCATAAAACATTACCAAACCTATATTTAAATAATTTTATACTTGTGTTGAAAACAGGGTTGCAAAAATTGAATTAATGAATTAATAAAACGTGAATTCTACTTATCCGAGTATAATATTCACTGAAAAAGAAATAAATTCGTATTTCCATTAGAAGCAAACACGAAGTATAATATAGAGGCAATGGTGGGAAATGAGTGCGAGACACGTGAAGTTCTCCTATGTCCTACGCGTGCGTTTTATAATCGCGATCGGCGCGGCGGAGATTAACAAATTAGTTAAAAATATCTAAAAGCTGGACTGGTAAGAGGACACTTTTCGAGGAAGGACAGGACAAAAGAAGGAGTGTCCTCGGCAAAGGAGGACGATTGGTCACCTTATGATATACAAATTTGATGTCGGTGGCGCCATCTGACCTCAAGCGCGGGTACTTATCAATCACCCCTCTTACATAATGTATCACAATTTTCGAAAAGAAAATTCATTTTGTATATACGTACATACAAATTTATATACACAAAGTAATGAATGAGCAAATATGAAAGTTCTTATATCTCTTTTTCACACTTCTAGTCAATTTAATTGTTACTTATACATATTTGTTCGTAGTTTGTATATTATGATTTTGTTTACCATTACGTAATTAGTTGTACTACAGACGAATCGAATCAAATCATAAATTTATCTTTGTAGTTAACAAATACACCGACTCCATTGCATTACAACTCTTTATTAATCGTATTTCATCTGTATTACAACTACGCCTATTGTTATATTGATAACTTAGTATACCTGCTTACAATGTGATACATATAGCTGTAAAAATAATAATTAATATTTAATGAAGGAAGTCATTGAAGTTTTAACTGTATTAAGTGCAATTTAGGGAATTCTAAAAGAATTAAAAAATAAACTAAACGCCTGAAAGAATTGCTATTGAAAAAGAATTTTACTATTATATTATAAAATAATACATAAACATATAGATACATACTAACTAATTAAAAGAGTACAATAAAAACGTGTATGCGGAACAAAGTAAATCTTTAATTTTCTCATGTTTCTTCTGTTTATGTCTATGTGATTGTGTATAAAGTCTTTTTCGATATGTTGTCGCAAAAACTGTTTGCGAGAGTTATAGAATTAACCTAGAGATATAGTATAGGATCTTCTGAATAGAAAATTGCTTATGTACCTATTTATTCTTGCCAGAAAAGGGAGGCAAAAGTTTAACTGTTCAACTTTTTTTACCATTATTTTTAATTTTTTTTAATAATGAAGCCTAAAATCTAAAAAAAAAAACTAGTGAAGGGTTAACTTGTACCAATAATTCTAGTTGAATACAAAGGTGCACGTAAGAACGTTTAGATTAATTTATTCCTACCGCCTAGGTTTAGTTCCAGAACGTATTACATCTTAAGGATTTGTACATAATATACTGCTCTTGCAAGTTCACTACTTATAAATTAACTACTATTATGATACATGATTAGATCTATTTTGTAAATAGTATTATACAATGTTGCATGCTAGAATTTTAATAAAATTCATTTTGTCTCATTTCATAGGTTGTATTATTTTTCTATTAAAAATGGCTCGAAAGACAAAAACCGCTGCCCCAACGACCCTTACACGTTTACCCAACATATTTAAGTGGTATTTGTCGTTCGTGCTTAAGGCCGCGCTCATACTCAAGTATTTATTTATTTATTACGCGGACTTGAGCATGAGCACCACCTGCAGCACGGACTATAAATACCAGCCTTAATGTTTCTAAACGCTCATTTCAGAATTTGTTGTGATTGTGGCGACATGACACTTGCGAATTTAAGTGTAATAAACACTTTGAGGTCATGTCGTTACTGTGAGTTTTCTTATTTCTTGGACTTAAATTTGCTATCGAAAATGAAATATTTCTTTTTATGCAAGACGATTATACTTAGAAAATAGTAACAACACCATATTGAAACATGTCGTGTATAATTCAGTAGGTGGAACCAAATTTTATCCGGCCTTTCAAATATAAGTATCCTCAAAGAATAAGAATTACTTCGAAGTGACTTCTCCCAGATATTCAAATGATCAATTTTATGAAAATAAATGGTTGGGTTATTCGACTTCATAATGGGAATCCACGTACTCCCGATACACGTGTCGTCCTGAATTAATTAATACTTTGTGTGGGAGGAGTAATCCGAACAGTGTGTTTACTCGTTCGTATTCATACGATATTTCGAAATAAACCATTTCTTAAAACCGTTAAGCCCGCCTGACACGTTCAATTTTATTGTACATTTTTCTGTCATTTTTTCAAGTAATAAAAAATTGAAAGAAACATGTACAGAACATTGAAGCTTAATACTTTTCTGTGTGCATGGGCTCTTCAATTTTTTCGTCATTTTTCTTTGGGCGCAAGCGCAAGGCTCTTTTGCGAACTGTCATTTATGTGCTCTGAGGTTAACTCAATCAAGAAATAAAGAACAAGAGAAGGAAACGACAGTGAAGCCGCCTTATATACACTTACATCCCAACAATCGTAACTAATTTCAAGTAATAATCGCATTCGAGTTGTATAATAATGAGAATAATGATTACAATATAGAACATTTCCAATTTTTAATGTACATAAGAATTGAAGTAAAAATTGATCATTTTCTCTGTATGACATTTTCAATTTTTCATAACATTAAAAAATGCCATAAAAATGTACAATAAAATTGAAAGTGTCAGACGGGCTTTATAATGGACATAGGTATTCCCTGGAAAAATTGTCTTGTGTTCGCAGCGTAGTCAGAAACTATCCGAAATTAAACGACGCATGCGCACTAATTGCTATGCGTTCGCAGTATTAAAATTTCATATTTTGACAGTTTGAAATTTACAATTCAATGTTCGCAGAGTAGTAGGATTGCAGCAATAAACGGTTAGTGATTAGTCCATAAAGTTCACGGATTTCATATGGACTTCAAATTCGCACATGCGCATGTAACGAAATTCATTGAAAATTGTAAGTTGTTTTAGGGTTACATACGTATATTGTCAATTATATTTCTTTAATAGCAATGCCCCCCATAAACTAATTCTGAAGACGGATTACGGAAAAAATAAAGATTTCGATATAAACGTGTTCATTTTTGTGTTAATAATTATATAGAATCTTAGATCATATATATTATTATGTAATATATATGATCTAAGTATAAAATATAGTAGTAAAAAATAATCGGGAAATATAGTAATTTAAAAATACCGCGTAGCGGATTTTAATTTACTTCCTTATGGTAGAGGGCATTAAACGCAATTGCGATTTCACGTCATTAAGTTGCCATTCTCTACTATCCCTTATCTCTGGAACTGACCATTGGTTTCACAATATTACCTTATTAGCATGCTGTTAAATCTTGCGTAAGACTGACGAAGCCAGGAAACAAGGTGCTGACACCCCCAAAATACTGGTTTCCGACATTCACCGGACCTCATTTGGTAGTTGTCGACAAACAGTGAACTCTATCCCTTCCCGCCCAATCTAGAAACTGGTTGGGTATTCAGTCGCTTATGGCGCTGTGGATTATTACCGGGCAAATTTGAATATATATATTTATATTTCAAAATTGATTAGTTTCGTAAAATAGGATGAATAGCAATACATGAGCGTCTAGTGGCAAAACTTTCTATACAGGAACATATTTGAATGCTTTTATTTTTCCGTTAGGAAACTTGTAAGTTTGTATCTTTTAGTATTTCATAACAATAAAATAAGAGTACATGCATTTAGATAGAAAGTTGTGTTCTTATTCACGCACATATTGGTGTTCACCCTATTAATAAAAACTGAAATATATTCCTACCTTTCTTGAAAATACGTATAGTATGCAGTTCAATAAAAATACTCCCAATCACGATATATTTTGCTGATTTGATTCAATTGCTTCAAATTTAATCACCACATTTAAATTGTAAACATTTTGACATTTGTTTGAAAGATACACGTAACCTGCACGTAACCAATTAAAGCCAATCAAATCGCATCCGTTTTAGGAGCGCTAACGCCAAATTATAGTTTTAAATATATAGCACCGGTCTCTCCTCCCAGTTGTTAAGTGTTTGTTTGATTTTTGCTTTTTTTTTTAATCGAAAGAAAGAGAAACCGAACATTAATGTCTAAATTCTATATTTTATATACGTACGTATATTATAAGAATATAATAGTAGTAGTTAATGTAATCTATTTCTTTATTAAACCGAAATAAAATTAAGAAAATTTAAAACAAGCCAAAATGAAGGTACTCTTTTTTAAAAATTTTAAAAAGTATATCTCATCAGCTGATTCACTATGAAATTTCCTCAACTTAAAAAGTAAGAGTTTACTAATTCAATTATCATCAGTTATCTCCTTCGTTTTCTCCTTCTTCCTCCTCGTCAAACTCGCCCTCCTCTTCCGCAGTGGCGTCTTGGTACTGTTGATATTCGGACACCAAGTCGTTCATGTTCGATTCCGCCTCGGTGAATTCCATCTCGTCCATACCCTCGCCCGTGTACCAATGCAGGAAGGCCTTTCGTCTAAACATCGCGGTGAACTGTTCTGATATACGTTTAAATAACTCTTGGATGCACGTGGAGTTCCCGATGAACGTAGAGGACATCTTGAGGCCCCTGGGCGGTATGTCGCACACGGCCGTCTTTACGTTGTTGGGGATCCACTCCACGAAGTAGCTGCTGTTCTTGTTTTGTATGTTCAACATCTGTTCGTCCACTTCCTTCATAGACATGCGACCTCTGAATATCGCGGCCACGGTCAGGTATCTGCCGTGTCTGGGATCGCACGCCGCCATCATGTTCTTCGCGTCGAACATCTGTAGGACCAATTCCGGTACCGTGAGCGCCCTGTACTGTTGACTGCCTCGGGAGGTGAGCGGGGCGAAGCCGGGCATGAAGAAGTGTAGTCGCGGAAACGGTACCATGTTCACGGCGAGTTTTCTCAGATCTGAGTTCAACTGTCCGGGAAATCGGAGACATGTTGTCACTCCGGACATCGTCGCGGAAACCAAGTGGTTCAAGTCACCGTACGTGGGGGTCGTCAGCTTCAAGGTGCGGAAACAAATGTCGTACAAAGCTTCGTTGTCGATGCAATAAGTTTCGTCGGTGTTCTCGACTAGCTGATGAACGGAGAGGGTCGCGTTGTACGGCTCCACTACGGTATCGGATACTTTCGGCGATGGCACCACCGAGAAAGTGTTCATGATTCTATCCGGATACTCTTCTCGGATCTTCGAAATCAACAGCGTGCCCAATCCAGAACCGGTACCACCACCAAGGGAATGCGTCAGTTGAAATCCCTGCATGCAGTCGCATCCTTCCGCCTCCTTCCTCACCACGTCCAAGACGGAATCTACTAATTCCGCGCCCTCGGTATAGTGGCCCTTCGCCCAATTATTTCCAGCGCCGCTCTGTCCGAACACGAAGTTATCCGGTCGAAATATCTGGCCGAATGGGCCCGACCGTACCGAGTCCATGGTACCCGGCTCGAGATCGACGAGGACAGCTCGCGGAACGTACTTTCCGCCGGTCGCCTCATTGTAGTACACATTTATCCTTTCCAATTGCAAATCTGAGTCTCCGTGGTAAGTGCCGGTGGGATCAATGCCGTGCTCATCAGAAATTACTTCCCAAAACTGAAAAAAAAATCATTTTATTATCATCAGTCATATTTGACAAGGAACGAGCCGTGAAACGCATTATTCCGCATGAGACACTCACCTTCGCGCCAATTTGGTTTCCACATTGACCTGCTTGAATGTGAACGATTTCTCTCATTTTAAAATAATTTCTAAAATAATTTAAAGAAACAAGTACCAAAAAATGTGGTAAATGTCCTGTGATTAACTAAACAACTTTTGTTTCCCCGGCAAATATTTTGTTTTTGTCTGTCGCACAGGCACCTTGCGTACCTAATTGAATTTCCCAATTTACAAACGTCAAAATTTTGCCGCCGAAGGAATGCGAATACCGCCTCGCGATTGGCTACTCGCTTCGCTTGGCCTCCTGCGTGCATGTTTGATTTCTAACCTTAACAATAATGTTTTCAATTCGCGACCACTTTTATTAGTAAAATTATGGCGAGTAGTTATGTGACTAGTTTAAATATATTATTATATTCCCTATTATTTATTACAATTACTAGGACTTCAAAATTAAACGTACCTCACGTGTTGTTACCTATTTTTAACGATGTTAACGTAAATTTTACATTAGAAGCGGTAAACGGTGGTTGTCACAAATGGTGAGCGGGATTGCAAATTTTATAAAAATCTTTTAAAACATTAATTACAGGAGCACGACGCGAATAGACTTGGTACAACTTATTTATGTGGACGAAAATATCGATTTGGGTTGCTCACAGAAAGCTATCGTATCCGCGATAAGCAAAGAGAGGACTCGAAATGTAGCAGTTGTCTTGGCAGAAGAAATTAGTACGCAAGTCGTATTGCGAGTTGACGTTATAGTAGACGTTATAGATAATTTAAAAATTTCCACAACCACAAAGGAAATTATAATGGACGAAGTACCTGAAGTTTTTAAAGTAATAGCATTTGACAGCCAAGGTATTATTTAATTTATATAATTGAAGCGATATACTTTAAAGCATTTTGTAGGGAACAAGTTCACGACATTAGAAGGTGTAGAGTTTAATTGGAAAATTATAAGTTTGGGTACAAATAAAGATTTGACAGTCTTGCATTTCATGAAGTTTAAGGATTCGTCGTACGAAACTCCTTTGTTGATAGAATTGTTTGAGCAGCAGAATAAGAGGGGGCATATAGTTTTGTTGGAAGGCATCAAAACTGGTTCGGCAAAAGTACAAGTGCAACTTCCATATGAAGAGTATGCTGCCGTTAAACCTTATGAAGTGCAACTTGCAGTCGTCGCCAACTTGCTAATTATACCTGCTGATGTCTATTGTATGCCGTACGAAATCGTGGAGTTCAAGGTATATTCGGTAAGTAAAAGTGTCTTGTTCCTTTATTTTGTATTTAATAACATCATGATTTAAAGATGAATAATGGAAAAATGGAAGAGATTTCATTACCTAGTTCGCAGTATTATTTAAAAGCGGAAAATTCAGCTGTTGCTTCAGTTGGTACAAATACGGGTATGTATCGCTTTTATGTTTTTTAATCTCTCTGTGATTTCTATTATTTTCGTCAATATAGGGGAAGTAAGTGCTTTGAAAGAAGGAAGTACTCGAGTGGTTTTGCATGATAGGAATCAAGATGTAAACGATCCGGGATTGAAGATGTCTTTCGCGACTATGAACATCGTAAGACCGATGTACATGACTTTATCCCTCTTGCCGCAGAATAATTGGGAAATTTTACTTTCTGAACATCATGTGATTCACGTGGAGGTATTTTCGAGGTAGGCGTGAATGTTATGTAATTAAATTAATCCTGGATTTAGATATTTATGCTTGCTGAGGATTTAGGATTATTTTGTGATTAAATGAATTACTCATAATATTTTTTTTATTCATATATAATTTTACACCTTTTTACCGAGATCGTTGTTAGGTAGGTATTTCTAGTTCTTGCTTTATCTGCGCGTTTCTAATTTTGTCTCATCTGGTGACTCCTTGTATTCTTTTTAGGTATTTCATCTATATTGGTTGTATTTTGCATCGTTGTCTATCTGTTAGTGTCCACAACTCACATCTGTAGGAAAATATTGGTCTACATACTAATTTGAAGACTTTGTTTTTTTTTGCTTATTTTTTGTTTATCAATTTATTGATTTTTTATTGATTTTGCAATTCTACTGTCAATTCATTTTTCCTGTCTGCTTTTACTAAATGATCTCAGATATTTAAATTGATGGACTTGTTCTATATTACCGTCCTCTATTATATTTATTTGCTGTTCGTCTATTACCATGGTTTTAGTTTGGTCTATATTAACTCTCTGGAAAAAACATGGGGATTAGACCAAGAATGATGTACTGGTCGTACATCACGGTGGTTAGACTCATGATCACTTATGCATCTTTGGTATGGTGAACAAAGGTGCAGAAACAAACTGCTATAACCAAGCTCAGCAAGATACAGAAGCTCGTATGTTTGGGAATAACAGGAGCAATTCGGACAACGCCGACAGCAGCAATGAAAACCCTTCTAAACCCCCCACCGTTTCATGTGGTGATAATGGGGGAGGCAAGAATGGTGTATTCCCGATTGATAAAATCCCCGAGCAGCAGATACGCATAATGGGGCATAACAAAATTGGCAATCATGTGGGAGGAAACCTATTGGGAATGAAAACAGACCATATGATTCCCATGCACGGGCCAGTTACTTTGAAGATGAGACGCCGGAGCACATTTTGTGCGACTGTTCGGTGCTCGTCCAAATGAGAGCCGCTATTCTGGGGGAGTACTCCGTATGGGCGACATCGGTGGCGCCTCGACTGCCGCACTGCTCGAGTTTATACTCAGGTTGGATTGGCTCGGGTGGGTGGTGGAAGAGCGACGCCGCCGGGGGAGGTAGCACAAAGGGCCCAATATGGTGGCCCTAGTGCATGTGGCTTTTTGCCACCCTGCCCCGCCATCTAATCCGTCCATCCATTCCCATGCATATATTTAACAGGAATTTCGAGGTGGTAATCACGGATCGGAAAAGCTGGGAAAAAGCAGTATACAGGGACAAGCTCGGGAAGCCGGTCTGGTTTACAGACGAGTCAAAAACCGTCCATGGATCTGGAGCTGGAGTATATAGTGAGGTGGATACAAAAATCACCCCGCTAAGAAAATACACCACTGTGGTACAGGCAGAGGTGTACGCTATATTGCATTGCGGAATAGAAAACAATAAGAGGGCTTATACTGATAAGCGGATCTATATTGCAACGCATACTCAGGCGTCACTTAGGGCACTATGAAACCCTAAAGTGACAGCAAGACTGGCTTGAGAATGCATACGGGAACTGAATGCGCTCGCGGGACGCAATAAAGTTACTTTGTTGTGGGTGTCTGGACATTCGGAATCGTAGGCAATGAATAGGCCGATGAGTTAGCGAAGATAGGATCATCGTCTTCATACGCGGGCCCAGAACCTGCTCTGGGAGTGGCTAAAAACACAGTAGGGGGGCAGATACGAAAGTGGGTCCAAGAAAACCAAAGAATACTGGGAAAGTGCAACCAGGCAAAGTCATGGCAAAACCTTTATTAAGGAGCCATCAGTAAAGACAGCCGATGAACTACTAAATCTTAGTAGGAATCACCTTTGTACAGTAATAGGTCTCCTGACAGGACATTGTGCACTGAAAGGGCATCTACAGAAAATTGAGGTTGACATTGAAGACCCAAGCTGCAGACTGTGTGAAGGGGTATTAAAGACCAGGTAGCACATTTTGTGTGAATGCAAGACCTTGGACCCTAGAAGACAGGCAATCTTTGGGAAACCAAAAATGAACCCAGAAGACTATACAGACCAACCGACCAAAGACCTGTACAAATTGGTACAGGGCACAAGGATCTGGGAATGGGTGGTATAGAGAGATATAAAAAGATAAATACAAAAAGCCAATGGGCTGAAGTGTTTCCGGAGACTTATGTCAGGCAGGTCCCATAAGGAAAAAGAAACTCTCGTTCTTCCTTGCCAAATGTTTCGTACCAAATTTCTGTTCTTCTGAAGTTGTCCTTTTTTTGTTTGCTAGTTAGACAGTGGGAAAAAGCTTGTTGTGCTATATCAACTCTTTGTTGCTCTCTGGAACCAATAAACATCTTATTAGTCCTCTCCTCCCATTTTTTAATTATTTCAACCATGTACGAGGGATGACTGGCAAGTACCCGTGTTAGACAAGAAAAATTTTAAGTATTTTTTTCGATTAATTTTTCAACATAGTCCTCTTTCAGCTCGATACACTTGACTCAATGATGTTCAAGCTCTACAAAGAGTAGGATTTGTCAAGCTCTGTAAAATAAATTCAGTTTCGACCATGCGAATCTCAACTAATTTAAGCTTTATTGCTTAGGAAATAAAAAGCTAAATATTGTTTAGATGTTACTAGTCTTACATTCTATATCTTATGTATTTACCCAATTCGTTTTATTCCATAGTGACAATCACAAATTATACTTAGGCCCCAGTGTTGAGTTACACACTCAAGTGGGCGAAATCTTTCACATCCAGCATAGATCTGCCAATGGCTCGTGGTTATCCGGATGGGCACACAATGAAGGTATTGCCCCCGTACAAGCGGTGCTCGAGGGCATTGTACACCCTCGATTGGGCAGATCAACGATTGAACCTCTAACCGCATCGAGAGACATTATAATCTATCCTCGTATAGTGCTTAGTCCTTCCGAAATTATTTTACCGTGGGATCCGATAGCTAAACCCAAGTAAGTCGGTATCGGTTACTAAATTGATATTGATCGTTCATTGTGTTTGTGTGTTTAAAGATATTTTGTGGAGATCACCGCATTGGGTGGCGATGGAAAGTTCTTGTGGAGCAGCACTAACCATTCTGTCGGAATGGTGAATCAAATGGGGCAGGTTAGGACCCATAATGAAGGGTTCTTTGATGTTACTGCGATTATGCAAAGGAATCATAATAATAGGGAGTCGGCCAGGTAAATATAGTTTTTGCATTTCTAATCGTGCATGTTTATGTTATTTATATTTGAGTATTTTTAGTTTTTAAATTGTTAATTATGGCATTAATACAGTGAAACTCATACAAACGACCATCATTTTACGAAACGCTTCGTATAACGGAAGTTGCTTTGATTGCGTCAAATGAGTTATTTTGTAACCATCACGAGATACTAAATCTCCCATTATATATCTATCAACTGCTGACGTCATTTTATCTATCAATAAATTTTTGGTGAATAAAGCAATTCCCGTGTATTTTATATTGTTAGCAGTTACTTATCTGGCATCGCCAGTTTTAGGTAATTTTATGATGAAAGAAAGATAATCGCGAAACATCCAGAAAATCAAATAGGGCAACCTTCTCATTCCAAATATTCAACGAGTGGATTTACCGCGAAAAGATGTCGCGACAAGACAGTTACTACAGATTCCGTAGCGCTATTATATTATGCCGTGACCTTCGGACATGACCTAAATTTCGGATGGCGTATATTGGCAAAATTAGGATTTACAGTCGTTTATTGCAGTGGTCAGGTGGCGCGAATACATATAATTGATAAATATGTATAATTTGTGTGAGATTAATAAATCATAGATTTGAACAAATTTATGTAATAACGCATACATTGATATATAATATATTGTTCTGATCTTACCCACCACCTTTTTTGTGTTCTTGTTGATCTTATCTTATTGTTGTCGGATTTGTCTGCAGTATACACGAAATTAGATATTGTCGTTTTGAACTTACAAACATTTGTGTATTATCGGTTGCAAATTAAATTGTTAAAGTGAAGTGTCTCCATCTGTTCGGTTATTGAATAAGGCTAGTCAACTAGAACCCTATACAGTAGGATATAATGATATACTAAGTCCAGCCAGAGGTAGATGACGGGATTAATTTACGTTACTAGGTAAAAGAATATTTATTTTTCAAATACATTATAAAATTACAACACATTCTTACACATAACACAGTACAACACAAAGGGGTTTTTGGAAGATTTCTGCAAATTAAGTACACGAAGTCATATGAGAAACCAGCCGAGAAAGAAACCACAAATACATTTTTCATCAGATGAAGTTGGCATCGAAGGAAACAGTCGCGGACGATGACGTAATAAGTCCGATTCACTTGGGCGACCAAAACGCACGGCTACCATATAAACATCGTGCTAGTAACTAGGTGCGTTACTAGACGACTGAGAAAAATAAACAAGAACGTGGAAGTTCAGATTTTTGTAGGCGTCAGGCGATAATTAGCAGCAATCAATTAAACAAATATGTATTAAGTAGTAAATTGTATAAAACCGCATAAATAGAGGAAAGAGATTCTGGAGGTTGCAGTTAAGAAGAAGGGGGTGAAGGAAGAGTGAAGAGAGAAAAGGGTTGGAACACGATACACATACACACAACAAAGTAATTAAGGTAGTTATAATTCTAATTGAAATATTGTCAAAATTTTTGTAGTTCTTTTATATAGTAACCTATTTTCAAAATTCCAAATTCATAACCGACGTCAAGATTTCAATATATGTACGTAAATTAAATCTATCAATTACGATATAAGTATTATTGTTACATTTCGAAAAGTGGCCTAATTACATCAATCAGGTGTAACAAACGAATTCAACTGACATAACAGTAATTTAAATCACATGTGCAATTTTGTCATATTCTGACATTAACGCCTTGGAGGTTAGTGTTAATAAAAAAGTAAATTTTGTAACACTGCATAGTTTGGCGCCCAACGTAGGGCAACTTGGTCTCTACACGTTGGGCGCCAAACTATGCAGAGAACACAAAAAGATGGTGGGAAATATCATTAGACAAAGGAATTAAAATATAAACAATTTATATAATAAAATAATCACAAAAGTTTAACATTCAAGGAAGCATGGCGCATTAATATAATTGAATATATTAGAGTAAAACCTATAAAATAAACAAACGCCAAACGACTGGGTTATCCTAATGTAAGCGAGCTCATCTATCAACCAATATTAAACGTTATTTAGGGTATGACGATTTGATTACGCAACAAAATACATGCAGTAGCAACAATAGGTTGACCTGTGCAGCTGTTTTCCAGGTCTTGCCGCGTTGTAACATTTATACTTGTTCAGCGAAACGTCGAGTATGAATACTTTTTTTTTGTCGGGTGGAAACCTTTTATAGGCACTAGGTACCGGTTCTTCCCGTCCCTAGTAGTGTGGGATTCCGGGACTCTCTAAAGCCCGTATACCCACTAAAACCACCCCTATTTTCACTTCCGCCAACCTGGAACCTCTATTCGAATAACCTCAGGGAGGCGGCCGCCCTTACAATTCAGCAGTTCTCGTCTTGTTGCGCTTTCATTCTATCGTCTTCTTCTTTTTCTATCATGATCTCATCGATGAATCTGTTGATGTGGTTCCATGCTTCTAGGTCGCTGATCATGAGTGCGATTATGTTTTCGGGCGAGATCGTTGTTCCCAATTTAGCATTTGTCTCTTGCCTCATTCTTTCCCATCTTGGGCAGTAGAAAAGCGTATGCTTTGCCGTGTCAACTTCGGAGCAATATCCACAGACATCATCTCTACTCTTGCCTATCCTCTTTATGTAGCTCCTAAAGTTCCCATGGCCGGTGAGTACCTGTGCCAAGTAGTAGCCGACTCGACGGTGCCTGCACTTTACCCAACCATTTATCTGTGGAATAAGCTCTTTGGTCCATTGCGCCACTCCCACCGTTGCGTCCCAGTCGTTTTGCCATTTTTCAAGCGTGCGTTCTCTTGCCTCCTTTCTAGCGGTTCTTGTGCTTGTAGGCTCATGGTACAGACGTCTTCGTTCCTCCACCAGGAGTCCTATTGGGGGGACCCCAGAGATGACTTGTAGGGCCTGGGCCGACACTGACCGATAGGCACTGGATGCTCTTACAAGAAACTTTCTTTGTGCCTTCGTAAGTCTGCGTGCATATGCTCTTTTCTTGCTCACTTATGCCATATAGGAGCTCCATAAAGGAGGATCGACTGTACCACATCGTAGATGTCTACCATCTACTTATTTATGTTTACTGTAATATCCTGAATCTCATCTTCTTTAATAATTTTCTAAAAGATGTCTCCTTTCCAGGAAACTCGATAACTACTTCATCCTTAGTTCTATTTAGAATTCCTTGTACCGTAGGTATTTGGTTTTCCATAAGTTGTAGATAACTCTACGAATAACTTCTTCAGCAAATTGAGGAATCGTTGGTTTTGGTTAAGGTTCTATTATTGTCTTTCTTGGAGACATAAAGGCATCTTTTTTCCCAGTCTGAATTTGTCGACCTTCATTTACAATCCTTACTAATGTCACGGACAAAATAACTATACCAAACTATCCACTAGATAGGGCGACTAGAATGATTTATAAAAAAGTTCCACTGGATGTCGCAACCATTCGCTCTAACACGTAATTTCAAAACGGAGCAAGAGAGTGCCTAAGATCATCATAACAACGTAGTCCGAGTACGGTGCCAGTTTCCGTCGTAATGTATTTTATGTAGATATATATAGATATATAGATAGATAGATATATAGATATAGGTAAGAACCTTTCGTTCGAACTCTGGAGGCAATTCGAAGAAATGCTAGGAATGAGAAGCATCTGTGGGATACAATAAAAATAGTTACTTATATACTATAGATGCATCAATATAAATAGATAAAAAGAAATTGTTGACACCGTTGGGCATAAATTCACTGCTTTTGTGGCGCCATTGTATGGCGCATAGAGCTAGTTACTACTGACAGGGAAGCAAAGCAGGCCCTTTGCCTCCTTTTCGGACTTCCAATAAATTGCATTTAGTGGGGTGCCCACATGTGACCTTGTCTGTGTATCAAATGAATGGCTTCGTTGTACGTTAATAGACCTGATTCGTAACGTTTTAATCTAATTTTAATAAAAGGTACATTTACTTGACATTAGATACGTTGACATATATTTCGTTACCTTATTAATAATAATAGAAACAATTAATTCGAAAACAACACATGATAATTCTCATTTTTTCACACTGTGCTACTGTTCTCCTTGAAATACCAGTTGCCTCCACAATAGTGTTGAGAATGTTACCTAAAAACGACAGCGTTAGATATACTATAAACACTATAATAGGTTATATTGTGAACCTGACAATCAGAGGAAAAAAAACCAAAAAAAAATTGGCCGCCTGCGATTATCAACTGGGAAATTAGGAAAGTTCCGTAATGACTCCATAAAATACAAACGATTAAAGTTTAAAGTAGGAAGTACTAATAGCATAAGATAGTAGTAGTTAAACATTAATTTCTGGTTTCGTTCTCGAAAGTTCTCTTATCGGTTCTAGCGAGTGATTTACGTTACATATTAACTTTAAATAATTATAAAATAGAAGACGAGATAATGTTAAAAGTTTCGTCTGTATCATTCATTCCAGTAGCGGAAAAACGTTTTCCATATTTCAGAAACTAAAATCTCCGCGCAACGGAAATTCATTCGCTCTATTATCCAAGATAAACGGTCCGATGAATTTTTTTCGTAAACTTTTAAGAGCTCAAAAGACGAATCGCGTCCGAGGCGAGATATCGAGTCTCCCTCGGTTAGATAAGCGCAGATAGACCGTTTCTCCGCTTATTTTTAAAAGGGGAGCTCTGGCTCAGTATCTGAATCAAGCAGACACGGCAATTAACAATGAATGGATAGAGGAAACTTAATGGGGACCGACTGCAGTCGAACGATCCCTTAAAGATTTGTTATTTATAGCGATTGATTTTCGGGGAGCGCTTCGGTAATTAATTGCGAATTGTGCCGAAATCGTCAATTAAATCTACGGACAGGCCAACATCGTACAGCGGCGGCTCCGACCCTGATTAATGTTGTTTTAAACGCGCCATTTGCCGTGCCGTTATTTGATTTTGCTCCTCGTTGTCATTTCGGCGCGAATAATCGGTGTGCCCTTGAAATACAAATTGTCGTAAATTTCCGTGATATATGAGGGGATAATAAAAAAAAATTTCCTTTGAAAGGGAAGGATTTTTTCGTTTCTGTTTGAGTATTTATTCTAATAAGCGCCCCGGCGGTTAAATCATTTGGGGCATTTATCTTTGCGGCGTTTAAAAGAGGTGCGACATTTATTAGGGTGC
This sequence comes from Osmoderma eremita, assembly GCA_031763485.1. Lineage (NCBI taxonomy): Eukaryota > Metazoa > Arthropoda > Insecta > Coleoptera > Scarabaeidae > Osmoderma > Osmoderma eremita. Next base: position 126,334 of record JARFOC010000177.1, read on the forward strand.
CGCGTTTATTTCGAATCAAACCAAATCCTTATTTCTATTCTTTTGCTATCCATCTCAAAACAATTGTTTTACAACTTAGTTTTGATACAAAACGACTTCGTTTTAGTATCACATACGGAATTTAGTCTCAATGTGGTTAACGGGGATTCCCCTACCAACTTTTGACGTTGATTGTGTACACGTCCCATAAAGATGCGGCGCTTGTTAGAGTGCGGCGTTTATTCTATTCCCCATCATTCTCTTGCTGCGCGGCGTCTATTAGAATGCGGGGGTTATTGAAGATACGTCTCCATTTAGAATAAATACGGTGTATGTATTTTGACTACATGAGAAGGAATTCCAAGATTTCTGGTTATTTTACATTCATTTTAGGTTAGAATTAATTGGCTTGTAAATAAATCTGGTGTACATTTTTAACTAATTGGTAACAGTAAGCTTAAATCAACAAGCATGGGAGGCTGAGGTCTAATACTATAATAGGGTATGTGCAACAGCGGTAGAACACCGAAAAAAACGCATGTAAAAATGCAAAAATGGAAATGGAAATTATTGTGATTACGTGATTAATATAGTAAATCTTTTATTACTATGATAACCATTAAAATTCTACGACTTTTTGTGAAAAAGCGAAAACTGGTGTGAAACCTGGTAACCTGAAACGTAAAGCCGATATTTGAAAGTTTCACAAGTCATATTGCATGATTGATAGAATCAAAAGCTTTAGTAAAGTCAGTGTATAAAACATCCACCCGCTGGCGATCATCCAGAGCTTCACTGATGAACTACGTACAATCAAGTAAATTATCTACGGTGCAACGGCCAGATTACGAAGCCATACTGTTGAGTACATAGGTGCCGCTTAATCATGAAAGAGAGTTGGCTGTGTAGAACACTTTCAAATACCTTACTAAAATTAGATAAAATGATAATGGACTTATAATTATGAATATCAGCTGGGTCACCCTTTTTAAAAACCGGAATAACTTTAGGGATTTTCCACAAATCCGGAGAAGAACAAGTACGAATGACTAAATTAAAAATAATAGTTAGTGGTGTGGGAAATATGGAGGCGCAATCGCGCACTAAAAACCCAGATCGTGACCAGATATCATGTCGTTTTTTATTTTACCAATATGACTGTATATGTACATCACCTGAGGTGATCATAGGCAATAATAGCAGCGAAGTACCTACATCCAGGGAAGTTTGTAATGGCGGAGCTGACCTAGTGGCTTGATATACGCTAAAAAATACTTCCGCAAAGGAATTGACTATTTCAGATGGTTTATCAACAGTGACGTTATGATATTTAATACAGTCAGGAATTCTAGAAGTTCCACGTTTATTGTTAATAAATTGCCAGAACAGTTTAGGGTTACGGGAAATATCAGACTCCATTCTAGAAATTTACTCATTAGGGTGGTCCTTATTCCTAAGGAAAAAATATTTTTTCTTTAATTTCACGGGGCTCCACATAATTTGATTATATACCTACTGAAGAAATTCAGTATTTTTTTCAAAAATTTTAACGAACATTTAAGGGTTGCTACCAAGGCTTTAAATAAAAACTCAAAATGTCTACATTTGTTTGATTTTCGGAAATTATTGTTATTATTACAAATTATGATATATTATTGAAATATTTAAACCACTTATTATTAAGAAACAAGGGTTGACTTGTTAGTATTAGGGTATTTTTCCTATACTCTTTCACCTACAAAAGCAAATATTGCCTTTGTTCTTCATTGGTTATAATTAATTTATTATATTCCTCCATTAAAGCAACTCCACGCTCAGCTATATCATTCACTATTCGCGTAGAATGAACGATTTTATTTGCAACCCACAAAATCAGCCAAGTTTCCAGATCCTTATTCAAAAAATTTGATGAGATAGGATGTGAAAGAATCGTAAGGAGTTGCTACTCACGAAGTATTCAATATTTTTTTCGTGGCTGTGTTTGACATCAATATTTTTTTCTTTTTGTGCAATCTTCTATGCCTTCGATTTTTCGTGGATCTACCACTTTCTGCTTATCTTGAGCTGAAAGTTCGTTGTCGAAAAATGCAAAAGAAACCAGCCGACAATTGTCACAAATGGCCCAGTATTTTTTTCAGGGCAACAGTAGTCATTGTTTGATTAATTCTTTCAAAGGTTGTAAGGTCTTTCAATAATTGTAAGTCGTTTCTTGGTGCTGACCATCCGGTAGAGGCCTGAAACCAATATTTTATATATTGCTAGGTTTCAAAATGCTAGTAAAATAATTTCAAATGTATTTATTAAAGTAATACAATTTATAAATTTGGTTTCTGTCATTCATGCCAACTTGACACAAACCTGGCAGTTTCTGAATGTTAATTAAGTGACACTTGCTAACTTAAATTTTAATGACTAATCAAAAATTGTAATTTATCTAAATAATATCAAAAAACCTAAAGATATGTTTGAAAATATAATTTCGAAATGTTACTTTACCAATAATGCGCACATATAATTTAACAAATGAATTAATATCAAATACCTTATAAAATATAACTTGTGTACGTGTGAACATGTGTGTCCCACCAACTTCTCTCTTCTCTACATTCTGGGCACTGCTTTTCCTCCTTCGAAAACTTCCTTCACCTCACTTTCCTAATCGCTCCTTCTTATCACTTTTTTTCTTACTATTTTCTCTTTATTTTTGCTCACGACTGACTGACTTTTACAATTTGTTTATTTCTTTTCTCCCCGTTACTCTCGCAACCATCCAATATCCCTGTAATCATCACTAGGGCAATCCATTATTACTGTACTGTTCTGTGATGTAATTGCATTGTCGAACAGTTTAACCAGTGTACTGTATATGCAGCCTTCTTGGGCGCCTTCGTGATTCTGTGGTAGTAACTTGGAGTCGATGAATTCCATTGGCATGTCGTTCTTCGTCTGGTAGATTCGTGATGTGGTGCGGAAAACTAGTTCAAAACCCTTCTGTGGTGTAGTGTTGTGTGATGTATAATAGTTTGTGCTAATTTACAAGTTATAAAACAATAAAGTATTTTTTGATTTAGTAACATTATTTATGCCCATTTCTTGTCGTTGGCTGGACTCACATTACCCTTACTCAATACCAAACAGAGACTATCTTTAAATTTCAAATAACAATCGTACTTATAGGTGGCAGTCTTGTGCGAATTCAATTAACCCAGATGATCGACAATTCGATGGTAGCGATTGCTTCCTGGCTCACGAATCTGAACAATAACAATGAAACGACAAGATGCTGATAACGACCATAGCAATATATCAAGACTGAAAATGCATATTCCTCTCTAAGCTTTCTCGTGATTTTTGGTTAGTTTAAACTGATGATTAAATAGAGAAATTTTCAAGCAGTACGAGGCTTTTGCCATCCATCTAACTCGGTGTAGACCAGCAGGTCTCCTAAATGAAACGCCTTTTTCGGGAACTCACCCTAAGAAAATGATCGTCAGATTCAACAGTTTCCTGTAGTCATCTCGAGGTTGATATACTTGTGGTTGCTTTTCCGCAAAAGAAATCCTGTCTGCGGCCACTTTTACAAGGCTGTTTGACTCGGCGTCATAAATTATTGTTTTGTAGTCGCTTTGGCCAATTTTGTCCAAATTTTTCTTAAACCTTTTGAATAATTGTATATCAGAACCACTAGACTGAGCGAGAGATTGATCCACTACAGCTGACAACATAAGTTCCATTATGTGGTGACACCAAAGCAACGCATACTCCATTTCTTAAACCGGCGTTTACAACAGCTGTGTCAAAACATAAACAATTTTATGGCTCAAATTTCATGAATTTAATGTTTCGTAGATAGCTGACGCTCATCCTTCACTTGTTCCACGTTCCAATTTTGGAACTGCTGTTGTTCAACCCCATGTCCTGATACCAAAATGGTAGTCGATCTACAGTTTCATGCCCACTAATATCTTTTACTAGCTTGCCATCCCAATGAATTGTTAATGGCAAATTAGGTTTGAACTCGCTTTTGAGAGACTCTACAACTACTTTTCGATTATTCACAGGAATATCTATGGACATTAAACTCTAATGGATCACATCCTGCGCGATAAATGAACACTTAAATATATCAATTAGTGAGACTCATAGTTGAGTTGGCCATACAATGTTTTTTGTTAAAGTTTGACAACTGGTAGCGACCTCTAAATATTGTCCAAAAATAAAAAGAACAAAATAAATAAATAAAGTGCCGTGGCAATAATTTAAAAGTCGAAAATTAAGGACCTCCCTAATACTCATTATATGAGAGCTGCACTTGCTCTTTAATCAACGATCGTAATATTTTAATAATAATCGGACCATGTTCTATTTTTTTTTTGCTTAAAATTACATCAGCTTCCACTTCACAACGTTGGTCATAGAGTTAATAAATCACCTGCGGTATAATAAAACGGAGACCACTAAAACTATATACGAAGTAATAAAGGCAACCAGTTTAGCGCATTCTAAACCGGGTAGAATAAAAATTCGATAAAAGGGCGACGGCGCAATTCATTAGTATTATGGTAACAGCAAACATAGTAAAGTTTCAGTGTATACACGCATGCAATATTGTTACCATCAATCAAAGTTTTATCGTTCATACAAGCAAGAAACACCATACATAACTTTTCCTTTTCGGGCTTGCTATAAATCATGACGCATTCAATATTGCGCTTAAGAACTGACAGTATTGAAATAAAGTTTAACCGGGTAATTTCTCTCCCGACGCGATGGTATAGGTACCTTAACAGATGCCGGCGAAAAGAAAATTGTAATACTTTAAAATTTATTATCGAAATACAAATCACATATTGTAAATATGTAATTTTTGTAATCACCCTGAGATTTATTGCAATTCCTTTGAAGTTTGCCAAGATCCATTATTATCTTTTGGAAATATATTCCCCGAATAAAAGGGAAATTGCTTCAGACTTGTTGTTTGCTTTACCCAGCTCTCTTGGAGCATGTCTGCATAAATTACATTCCCTGGATGTATACTAAAACTTTAAAGATGAAGGTTATATCAAACCCGTATCAGAGTTCGGGTAAACAAAATATTGTTGTGGAAGTATTTTAATTTTCCAGTTACAATTCTAAAGAAATACCAAGCGTTTTATAATTAAATCAAGTGTTCGTCACAATAGAAAATTTTGTTTTCATCTTTTCTGTTATTGATGTGCAATCTACCTACATTTGCAAAATTGTTTGAGTATCTTCTCTTCACTGATATTTTTAGAAAGTTAAGGCTTTATTTATTTGCACATACGCATGGTTTCGTTACTGGGAAGTCGACAATAACCAATTTAATAACTATTACACAATTTATAAGTATAGCTATGTATAGACGTTATATAAACAGATCTGTCAAAAGCATTAGAGATAAGTGATCACGCATTACACTGGTCAACAAAATTTCAGATTTATTTTGTCCCACGAGGTAAAGTGGGTGAACTTGGTAGTACTTTTTAC
>JARFOC010000177.1:154295-172998 GCA_031763485.1 Osmoderma eremita
AATAAGACTACAGTATTATTTTATTCGAAATACTTGAAACATCAAACAAATTTCTTCCTACTCAAATACGTCAAATACATTTATAAATACACACAGACACCGCACATTCGTGTTTACACATTGCGAGGCAGCAAATGAATGCAATAAGCTGTCTACTATCCACGCTACGCATGTAGGCTCTACGTTGGGCATTAGGTCGTACAATTAGAAAGTGCCGCTAGTGTACGTGCTGATCATGGAACGTTTTATGAAATAAATAAAAAAAATAATTTCTTTGAACGTTCTCGTTAGTATCATAGACATCCATTTCCTAAAAGAATATCACTCGGATCGCTAAATTGACATGACCAAGAGGATGACCATGGTAGGTAAGCATGCATATGCTTTGTGAGGTGGTCTGATCAAACGTATACCTCAACGTTGAGCTATAACAAGAAATAGTTCCGCAAGAGCCTAGTTAATGTGCCAATGGGCGTTGTGTGATGTGGTGACGTGCGGTGACATATGTCGAAGATACTAATTTACGATAGCTTGTGCGGTTACCTAATACATGCACACCACAAGAATGGCGTGAGCAGTTTACGTTGTATGACTGTTGTTGTTGTACGGATGCAATTTCGATTCGTCTCTGCGCAAAACGCAATTCGACTAGTTCGCCATGGGTGGTACCGCGCACTTGAACGTTTAATTCACCTATTCCCGACGAACATTATTGTTGCTTTAGTATTGTTTCGTTATTCAGATATCGGTGTTTAACAGACACAATAGTAAAACAAAAAAAAACGTTTCATAAACCAGAACTTTTCTTTTCTAACATCAGTCGAAAACACCGCCAAAATGCGTTCCGCCTTTTACTAAATTCCATCCGAGAAGTAAAAGTTTAAATTGATATTAAATTCGGTCCTGACGGCTCTCTATCTTAAGACGACCGGAAAAAGGTGAATTGGAGATTGTTTCTTCGAAGAGACAAACAAGATACAATAAAATACAAAGCGAAAAAAAAGTGATTAAAAGTTGGCAATAAAGAAATGCACGCTCCCGCTCCTCCTCCGAAGAGAATAACAGCGGGAAAAGAAACCGAAAGGACAGCTGGATGTTGTTGAGAGCCATTGGGTAGGTGGTATTAATGAGCGCCGGAATTTTTTCGGGTAATTGGAGTTGCAAGGAACAATGGAATAATCTGATTTGCCGGATCGCCCCCGACAATGTGAAACAAAAGATACAAATTTCCATCCGATAGCTGCTACGCAACGCGGACGATTGTAAAGTTTACATCAAGCGCGCGTTTTTCTTTTCGTTTTATACGACCGTGTTTTTTTTCTAGATGTTTTTTTTTTTCCTGAAATTTCGTTACGGTCCCTCTTCTTAGGATTCCTCCTCGCATTGTTTGTTTGTTTTGTTTGGATTTAATGAACTTTCAGGACGTTTGAGTGGAAAGCTGTTTTGTTGCTTGTATACTTCAAGATGTTTGTTTGTATTACGCTACAGTTAAATGAATTCCCGATTGGAGGTAGCCATGAAAATTGAACAAAGCCTAAATTCCGGCTTTATTTTACTTTATTGTAACGTTTACGGCCACTGTTGGCATACTAATTCTGATAACGTCAATATTGCGAGGTAGAATTAACAATGCCAATGAAAAGTATTCTGTTTTACTATGTTGAATAAAAATGTTTTCTTTGTATTAATATTTTCACCGGAATAACACAAAATTAAACAAATAATAACAATAATATAGCTAGTATACAGTCTGCCAATTTTCTATCTCCGTATATGGATAACTTTCTTAATATTAAAGACACAAAATCGATAAAAGGGACAAAATTGCTCAGAAAATAGAGTGCAAGATTTGTGAGATATTCAAGAAAAATTGAAAACTTCCAAAAACTACAACGTCAAATATGTTCAGAACCTCTCAAGATAAAATAAAGATGCAAACTGTTCCTAATACAGTTTTTTTTTATGTAGATTCTAATAATGTCATTTAAAAATCCATGACACTCTTTATTTTGGAGATATAATACAAACTTGTAATTTTTGGAGGTCATAGTTGACAATGGTATCATTAAAATGCGTATTTTTTTCTGATTTCATTGATATAACATTTAGTATAGTTACCTTTAGATTTTGATTTGCAGTGAAATAAAGAATTATTGTTTCTAATAATTAGAAAAATAATCAATTGGGCTCTGAAAATATCTTATTATGTTAAAATTATAAAAGATTTAAGAAGAAATCAAAATAAGACTCAGCAAAAACACAAGGGAGTAGCAAAAGCAAACAACTTCATTGTAACTTAATTATGTAAGTGATAAAAATATCCTCCATCAGCGCGTATACACATTTCGCACCTCCACACAATTTCAGTTTGAGCCCCATGTCTGATACTTCTTATTGGCGCCATAATACTAATCTAATATTGCTAATCAGCACCATTGTGCTGGAAGTATTTAAAATTTTGCATACGTTATATGGTACCAAGATTATGTGCTTATGTGATTCAAAAACGCATTATCTAATAAATTAAATTGGTTATACAGGAAAGACAACCGAACCCAATCCAAACAAACTTTCGGTTCTAACACATAATGTACTAAAAATCCTGAACACAAATTGAAATGTTACAGGAGATAACTAGTTTCCTTCTGTAGCTATTGAATGAATTCAAATGGGTTGGTCTGACATATATTGGGACACTTCGTAAGAATAAGCGCAAAATTCCACTTGCATTTATAATTGTAAGAATTTTGTAAAAATCTGAGCACATGAAAAAAGAGCATTATTTTTGTCATATAAAATGTACGTATTACAACGTCATTGTCAGAATTTAAATATAAAATGTTAATGCCATTTTTCTTTTACAGGGAATAAGACAATAGCAGAAAAAGTGAAGACATCTTAAAAATACATCGCAGATACCTTTTAAAAAAAATTGTACGAGAGAATATTTTTTACATTTTTCTATAAATGTTAAATTTTCTGTTTGGTTTTGAATAAAGTTTTGTTTTTTCTTAAACAAGTAGCAAGATAAGAGGCTAGTTTATTGCACAGAGGGTTCAAAAGCAGGAAAAAAGCTATAATTAATAAAATGACTAAATTTCAATGTCAAAACATCACGCGATAGCAGTTGTGTTACCTGAAAACACGATAGCATTTGAGGGTTAAAAAGTAGTCAGAATCTGCCTTTGACATAGGTACTCAAAAAGTTATCAAGTTGCCTGTGATCGGCTTCCCTCAATTCGGACAACAATATATCTTAAACCCCAAGTTTGGGTCTTCTCAATATGCGATTTCTTGTCTACGTCATCTTTTTATTCAGCTTTTTTTCAGCAAACGTAAGACTGTATACGCAACAGTATATCTAGTTCCTTGCACTGACATTTCAAATAAAATGTGAATAATAAGTTTCCCTACTTCTTCCAACAAAAACACAACAAAATTTTAATCGGTGTAAATGCACCGAGAAATATTTTCTGACATAGTACTTGAGACTTCTCTCACAACTACTTGCAACATACAACATAATTTGCAAATAAAATCGCTGCTAATATTAAAAGTGATACAAATTTATGTCACTTAAAATGTCGCAAGTTTCTTGCCAGTGTACGCGAACCTTTTTTTATGTAATAGAGGCATATTTTTCTTTGCAGTATTTTCTTTTTAGTAATTATGTAAAAATATCCCTCTAGATATAACTGGGCTAACAAACTGGAAACCCTTCTAGTTCGTACGCACGGAAGGGAAATATGTACCTACATATCATATATGAATACATATTTTGTATGGCTGCCGTTTCATATACAACATACCTTCCTCTGTATTTACGTATGTACGTTCCTACGTTTCATTATTCATAGGCCCTCATGAATACGAAACCGCTTTCAACTAGCCATTGAACGAAACTCAGTCATTCCTTTCATATTATAAATAATGTCAAAACAACGTGTTCGTGCCGCTAGTAGAGGATTAAACTCGCGCCCGCCCTGTAATACACGTATACATTTATACCGTACACAACGCGAGAACGGTGTACTCGGCCTGAAAACACATTCCAACACAAAGGAGACGTGAATGGGGAAACGACTCCCTATATACACTATTCCGACCTGGCGAATGTCGTCCGCCGCCCGTGTTGGGGTTAAATGTAACCGGAGTGTTTCGTAGCAATCAACGGCTGCTACTTATGTTAGACAACTCATGAATCCCACGGACGACAGCTAGATTTTTTTTTCTAGTTCTGTACGGCGACATTTAAATAGATACAGGTCGATAGCGAGCTGTTAAATGTCCCGCTCGTGTACGTCGAGGATCGTTATTAGGGTGCTCGTCTGTCTGTCTATGGCTATGTGTTTATCTGTGTTTGCGTTCGAGAAGCGAAAGTGGGTACCGATGTCTTTCACAGTACACTACTGAACGATTATTTCTATGCATATTATTCGAACACTATTGGACGTACGGAAGGAGGCAATTAGGGTTCCTTAAGTAACAACAGTTGTCGCTGCAGGCAAATTCTTTGGAAGTCATTAGAGCGACAATATGTCGGTATCGGGCTGACGGGTAAATGAATTTGTTAGCTGTCACACAGGTATAAGAACATGTGAAGTGGGTAGCAGATAGACGACGAAGTGTTTCATTGTGTTACAACAATAACAAAAGTATGTATGTGTGTACTACTACGCGAATGACAAGGGTACCTATAGTAAAATATTAACAAAACCGACACACAGTGGTTCAGAACGCGAAAAACGCGATCGAAATTGTTTACTCTTTAGTTTTAACAAATTTTGCATTAAACGTTGAGTAAGTTTATGGTTTTGGGTATGCTGAATCTGAAATTATGCATAAAAACCCGTATTTGTCAAACCTACCCAAAAATACAACCCTTAAATGCGAAAAATTGATATCACTTAATACAAGTACGAAGAATATTTTTTATAGAAATTATAGTTTAGTTTGCAAATTCGAAGTATTTGTTTTTCAAAAGCACCCCTTAATGCATTGAATTTGACATGTTTAGTAGTTTGTACTTGATTTATAAAAAACAACCCTCAAAACATCCTCAAATTATATCGAAGAAATTTTTGTACAAAATACAAAATTAAGCTTTTTGCTTCAGTAAAATGTTTTTATACATGAACAGCAACACCCTTAGTCAAAACAAAAATTGAAAAGAAATAATTATATTTTATATTTTGCGAATAATTAATCAGAATCGGAAAAATATTTAGATGATATATCCAGTGCAGTATCATCTTCCCCAATAACATTTAGTAACTCTAAAATATCAGAATCAAATTGCCGTTTTCTAGAATCAGTTAAATGTAAACTTAAATATGAATCAGAACTTAATATTAATCGACAAAACAAGCCCTCATTTGTATGTTCCCTTGATGATTTTCTCGTAAAATGTGTACGAAATTTTTTCACATCTTTTTTTTTGCTTCCTGTGCAATTCACCAATGGGTAAAATTCCGTTATTAATGACTGAAGCCCCATGAAACAAAATTTTATGTACTGAAATAGGCATATAAAACCAATTAAACAATTCAACGTATTTTTGTGCGGTATCTAAACAATATCTTCGAAAATTATTTATATTAATGTCAAGACTACTATTTCTTGTTTTTAAAATTACTCCAAATTTATGAATTAAATCTTCATTGATTCCAGTTATTTGAGATGACAATTTAGGATTTGCAAAAAATCGTCTAGCTATAACAATAAGTCCTATTTTTTCGCGAAAAGAGTTTTGAATAGTTAGTTTCCTAGTTTCTAGTTTGGGTTTGTCCGCTTGTGTAACTACGTTTTTATATCTAATCTATAGGCTATGTGTAACAAGCATTCGAAAAATCTTATGTACGCATGTAAGACAGATAAGCCAAACTGAAATGTTTCTGGTTGTTCAGGAATATTTTGTATGTATTCCAAATTGTTCATTTTTGATATTGTTGCACGGCATATATAACATCTCATCCCAGAGGAATCAGCAAGAGCATTACATATTTTTCCATCAACCATAGTTAATTCCAGCAAAAATTTTGTTGTGCATTTATCAGACACAAAAGGGTCTAATAATCGATTTGGTTAGATATTATACCGGCCTCAAGACATTACACACTCCATATGAAACTAAAGCATGGAACTGGACGTAATAGAACATTTTCAGTGTATCTAAGGCTAATTGGGGCCTCAGTTGTTTTAAGAGGTAGCAAATCCAACCTAACCTTCTGCTCAATTGGCCTATATGCTCCCTCCAATTGCAATAAGAATCAATCACCACATCCAAAAATTTTGTTGATTCTACTTGGGCTAAGCTAATGTTGTTCGTCCATACGTAATGGAAATAGTTACGTCCTACACTGCTCAGCTTAAACTCAATCAAAACAGATTTCATAATATTCACATATAAATTATTTTGGGTGAAGTAATTATTTACAGATACCACTTTTCTACTCATACATGCACATGCTTCTTTCGAGTTTCTGCTTGCAACAAGGAAAGATGTATCATCCGCGAAAACTACAGAGTTTCCCAATTGAAAGTCGTTGACATATAAAATATAAATTAAAGGCCCAAGCACACTACCCTGCGGGACATCTCTTTTTACATTAGATAGTTAGATCTTGTACCATTAATATCAACATAATGTAACATGTTTGATAAGTAGCTGGAAAATCATTGCTGTGCTATACCTCTCACACCGTAGCACTCCAACTTTCTAAGCAAAATGCTGTGATCAGCAAGATCGAACGCATTACTCAGATCTAGAAAGCATCCTGTGCAGTATTCTCCTTTATCCATACTCTTATAAAAACTGCTTAGAAATTGGAGCACCGCTGATGTAGTGTTTCGTTGCTTTCTGAAACCATACTGATTTGCATTTAAACACTTGTATTTATCGAGATAATTCGGTAACCGGACAGCTACCAGTTTCTCTACAATTTTTGAAATAGTGCTCAGTAATGATATTGGCTTATAAATATATACAAGAGTGTGTGAAGCATTTTTGAATATGGGCTTAATTTATTTTAAGTTCGTCCATAAAGAGCCATTCTACAACGGACTTATTTATTTTACATGTTAAAGGTAAAACAATCTCCTTTGCGGAATATTTCAACAAGTTAGCAAAATAGCTACTCGTATGGTAATGACAATATTACCATATGAGTAGCTATTTTTTTAAACTTATGATTGTTTGAGCCACTTCAATTTCCGTTGTCGGAAATAAGAAAAAAGTACTGCTTTGTACGGGGATATTTATAAAATCTAAATCGTTATTGTTAAATTTAAGTATTAAATCATTTGCAATATTGTTAAAATAATTAATGGATTTATTGGCTACATTTATTGGATTTTGTATAAGTTCATCGCCATTCTGTAATGCTATTTTTTGTTGTCATTTATTTTGTTTAGTTTTGGAATTAATAATACTCCAGGTTGCTTTACCTTTATTTGTCGCAAATTTTATAGTTCAATTATTGTGTAGTAGTTTTGCAGTTTTAACAACTGTTTCTCCAAACGTAAGGTAAAACAAAAGTATGATTAAAAAAAATCAAGATCGTCGTTATTCAAAAGTAACAAAATTATAATTATTCTGCAACTTATGGCAGCATATTTGCCGTCGATTTTCCTCTTCCAAACACAAGACGCCTTCCTTTCTTAATATATTCCAAATTCGTTCGGTATTTCGCCAGATTCTCGTAGACTCCCCGGCAAGAAAAGAATCCACTCCTCGCAGTCCGAGGATAATTCCGCGAAAGATTACGCAGATGTGCCGTTCGCAAGTAACACTTCGGGGTAGCAAGAGAAAAGTTATTCGCGGCAGGTGGCGTTATAACTTTTCTCGATGCGCGCGGAATTTCTTCCGGTCGACGATCCCGGAGAATATTGCGGGGGGCTCTACGACGTTTCCGACTCACTTACGATACGGGGGAATATCACGGAAGAGTATCGTTAAATAACGGCCTCGCTGGTGACGACTGGAGAAGGGGATACCGTTCACATCAAGATGAGAACAAGAAAAATGAGCGGGGCAACACGTCTTGCGTGAAGTAGTATTACTACGGAAGTCGTTCCCTTTCCTTTCATATTACAAGGGATGTCCGGTTACTAACTTGCGAATTACAGACAGACTACTTTATTTATATAAATCGAACATACACTAAGTAAAAGCGTGAACTGTTAGCTACTTTTCAACATAATCGCCACCCATGTCAAGGCACTTATCCCAACGAGGCACAAGTTTCTGTAAACCCTCTTCGTAAAAGGTGCGATCCAAATTTGTAAAATACTGCCGTACTTACTCTTGAACTTTGTCGTCGTTTTCAAACCTTTTACCCGACAAATGAGCTTTCGACGGCTCAAACAAATGAAAATCAGAAGGAGCCAGGTCTAGATTACGGGGCGGATGGACAATAACTTCCCATTTGCGTTTCTGAAGCCAGGCCTTCGTCTGATTTGAGGTGTGCGGTCTTGCATTATCATGCAACAACCTGATTCCTTCCGTCAACCTTCCTCTCCGAATGACTGTGTAATTTTTCGAAAATTTGACAATAAATATCGCTGATGATTATCGCTTTCGGTGGTAAAAACTCTATGAGCAAATTGCCTTGCATATGTCAGAACACAGTTGCCAGTAGACTCCTAAACGTTGAATTTTTTCGGTGTTGGTGAATTCGGATGCTTTCACGTCATCGAGTCTCTTTTTGTATATATGGTGGTGTGTATTCATGTTTCATCTCCTGTAACTATAGACTCTGGAAATCCGTTTTCCTGACGATTGTGCGTTGGTCGGTCAGTGGTTTTGATACCCATCTCGCGGACACTTTTCAATAGCCCAATTCAAATACGATTTCGGTTACAGAGGATTTAGGAATGCTAGTCAGTAGAGTATTTTCAACCGACGATCTGCTCGAATCGGCGTATGGACCTTTAATCTATTCTCATCCGTTTTCGTTGCTGATGTTTTTTTTTGCACACCATGGGCATCCTCGTTTAGAGATGTGCGTCCACTTGAACTGTTTACACCAAACACTAACTTGTTTTCGACACATAATGCCTTCTCCGTAAGTCTTCAGTATTTTTTTTATTAATTTCGGCAGGTGTTTCATTATTTGCATGCCAAAAAACGAATCCCCGCTCGCATTTCAAACTTGGAGTATGTTTCGATCGGAACTGACATTGTGCGGCTGTCACTGCACACGTTCTATTGAACCTAAGGCAATGGCAATGTAGTACATATGCACATCTAAAATGCGTGTATGTTTCAACCTGATCGGAGCGACGTGGACGGTGTATCGCGCAAACGTACCTTAGTAACCGGACTCCCCTCGTAGATGCACTCCCCTAAGCGCCATCGCAGCCGGAAAGAAATTGGATTGACTTCGGAAGAATAGAAGGTCATTTATTGTTTTTCCCAGCCGACACGGGAGCTAAAATTTCCATGTTGTTTACCCTGTTTCTCACCCCGACTGTGACGCGGTAGAAAATAGAAAGTGACTGACGCCATCAGGGTGTGTGCGTAGGGATAGAATTCATATTGGGTTAGACGACGGGAATGGCATATAAACAATCGGTGCGGTGCGGTTGTAGTTTCGGGGCTAAGTAAATTGATAAATTGTGCGTGTCGACGCGATTTTTCTGCGACGAGTACCTCCTTGGGGGGAAGAGATACGACTTTTATCGTGTTTTATGGACGCTAGGAACGCAACGATCTGTTAAATGACATTTTTGAGCAGCGAATACAGAAGAGATAAATGGGAATAAAAAGTAGTTCAAAGCATTTAGTTACAAATACAAATTATCGTATCCTTGTTATATAAATGCGTGTAAAATCAAAACTAAAATCAAACACGTCTGTTCTCCGTTAAATTCTATATTCAACTATATTGCTTACAGTTAACCAATTGTGTATATGACTCATTGTCTTTCTTTTATAATATGCAGGTAGAATTTGCGTTCCATTCGATACATGTTTTGGTTAATGTGTATTGGCTTGAAGATAATATACTGAGTGGTCTTATTGTAGTATGACGTACATGACGCCATCCTGTCCATAAAGCGTTGCGGCTTGACATATTTCTTGCGAAACAAACCTTCTCTATAACCAATTGTATTTTAATACATCTTATTTATATTATTTATTAAATATTGTTATTTATTATTTTATAATTCATATTATTATTATATTTACCGCTCAAGTAAGTTTATTAATTCATCAATAACTATCGACGCTCTAGTAACTTCTTTGTATAATATTAGAAGCTAACAAACTGCTTATTATATGGCGACAGTCACTTTCCCTTGTAAATAATACGTAGGGTTTTGTGCCGCTACGAATTGTAAAGTGGTACAACTATATTGCCCACTTCACCTCTCAATGTCAATAATGCAGGGACACGGCATAAAACGATGTAAAACCCTAAACAAAATGCCTTGAATACCAGTACTTAATTGCTGCACTCGCATTCCTACCTAATCGGTAATGGTTATCACTTCAGGATGATCATCCAAGTTGTTTCTTCAAATTAATGCACCAGAGTCTAATTTTTGGTGGAAGTACCAGTGCTACAGAACTCACGCTCTTTCGTGATATCTATGTTGGTTCGCCATCCACCCTATTATTTGCTTGAACAGATCTATCTATCCGGCATTTGGGAATAGCTAATATGCACATTTCTCTCTACAGTTCCATAAATAATTAATTACGCAAGCATCGAACCTAGTCTTTGATACGTGCAACAAATAACGTCCTTTGAAACCTGACAACCACTGTTGCGATGTATCGACAATAGTAATAAATAAACAATGTACTGCGTTAAGAATTCATTTCAATAATTTATTATTTATATGCAATGAACTTCTATGAATTTGAAATCTTACACGCTTAAAAATAATTACAAGGTTAGACTTTTGCTAAAAATGGTAACTAAAACATAAGAACACCAAAATTCAAAGAATTTCAAACAGATATTAATAAATTAAGTAGTATTTTCAGTAATATTTTAAACTGGGACCACTGAATCCGTTAGAATGCTAACTAAATATTTTTAACACTTCCAATTTATAATTATATATACTTTTATAGTCTTATATATTAACTGTTGGTTTTTATCACTTATGTAATTCAACACGTGTGAATTGCCATATATTTCTATTTTCACGATTTTTGTTGCGAGTCTTCATTAACTCACTGTAAGCGGTACCTATAATGTTGAATGATATTATATATAGGTACTATATATAATATCATTTTGTAAATTCTTGTAGTGCGACTCTTAAGAGTATACCAGAACTTTGTCACTCCACTCAACTTCCTGTTTGATACTCCTCGCACGGTCTATCCATTTTCTCACATTTATTAGTTTACATAGAAAGACTGGTAAATTTATTTGGATAGATGGGGTATCCGTAGATTCCCCAATTTACTCAAAGTCTGGGGGAAATCTTCCATCTTGTATATGCATAATACCGAAATTCCAACGCACTTTTGTTTAATTACTTGTAGTACATTAATTTAATTTAAGGGTGTATTATCCCGCTTCTGAATTGTTAAATCTAAGTAAAATCAATCATGTCTGTTCTCCGTTAAATTCTATATTTAACTATATTCCCTCCAGTTAACCAATTATGTAAGTGACTCATTGTCTTTCTTTTATAATGTGCAGATAGAATTTGGGTTCCAACCGATACCTGTTTTGCTTAATGTGTATTAGATTGAAGATAATATACTGAGTGGTCTCATTGTAGTATGACGAACCCGCCTCATCAACTCCTCATCATTACAATTAACATGCCATTCATAACAGGCCAATTGTTGGTACACAGAAAGAAAAAAGTTCTTGAATCAAACAAATATGCATTCAGTCAACTAAATTGTATTTTTAAATAACGGCAGGTATATTTGATGATGTTCATGTTATTTATTTGTCCAAAACATCTTCACAACATAATTTCTTGCAACTTATAATTGGAATCATTTTATTTTAAGATATATTTGCCTGATTTAATTTCCTAAATATCAAATATATGTTTCTCTACCATTCATGTTTTAAACGCTGAGATGAATCAACGTCCCGCTACTAAATTGGTGAATCACGTGATTATAGATGATCTACACCGATACAAGATAATTATACACAATTAAAGAATTAATAAAAACGCAGAAAAACATCAACATCAAATGATAAAAAATAAAATATATATTTTATGTAATCTTTCTTACAATACTACACGCACAAGTTAATTGTCTTCTTTTATCGCGGCCCGCTTATCCAGTTGTTATTCCCCTCTAATTTTAATTAATTTCGACAAGACAGCGGCCCGACCCACTCACGACAATCGGACCGACAAAGATGTTGGAGAATGCTAGAAAAGAAAGCGACTATCTTTGATGCCGGATGCCATCAGAAAAGGGAAAACCCAATAATAACAAGAATAAATTCATTATCTCCTAACATGTGTTCGAGTTTATTTGTGTCGATGTTGTATGTAAGGAGGAATAAATCAAACGGAGTGCATACAATACTCGTATACTTACCTTATTCTTCCGCTTAATTAAATTTAATCGGGATCTAGGAGAAACAAGCAAGCGGTCGCCTTAATTATGTTAATTAAGGTGCACGTAATCAACGTCAGGGTTTCGTTGTCGATTTTATCTGGCCGGATTTCATCTTTCGTCGGGCGATGTGAATACGTCTGTCTCTTCTGAGCGGTGTGATAGCATGTCGCGAGTCGGGAGTGTGTCTGTTGTGTGATTTTATTCGGAATGGCGAATGGCAGAATGCGAGCGGAGTGGATTATTTGTGTTCTCGCGCCGAGATAAACACATTTCCGTCGGTTTACGTAAATTCGATACACGCCACCAAGGACATTCTGTGTTTGTATATGTGCAGCTTATATCCTGCGTGGGAGAATACGATAATAGCGGCAAGGTACTAAATTAGGTTTGGTAACGATCCGTTTACACAAGTATCGAGCCTGTTCGATATTGCCATATTTATGTATAGGGATCAAATATACGGATTCGATTTCCAACAGTCAAATTAGTCATATGTATTGCATTAGAAAGGAATACTTTGTATTATTAAACTATGTTGCCGTTGCAACAATATGGCACCATATCCAGTACTGCTAACGTCGCAGTGCAGTTCGGTCTCGGCATTTGGTGAATAAATGGCCAACACAGGAGAATCTATCAATTGTCCTTTCAGTGTTTCCACGGCTTCAAGCTGCGACCTTCCAAATTCAAACTTGGCATTTTTTCTTCAAAGGTCATACAATGGCTTCGCTGTAACAGCAAAATCTTTTATAAACTTTCGGAAATAACTGGCGAGACCTATAAAGCTGTGCACTTGCTTTGCGTTCTCAGGAATCGGAGAATTTGTTTACCGCTGACACATTCATAGGATTCGATTTAATACCTTCCTCATTAACCACGTAACCTAGATATGTTACCTCAGAGTGAAAAAGCTACACCTATCTAACCTCAGCTCTACTGAATTATCTGCCAAAATTTGCAAGATTTCTTTTAGAATTTCGATATTCTCTTCGAACGTATCTGTCGCTACCATTATATCATCCAAGTAAACTAGAATTTGCCCTCGTTCATTAAACCTTTAAACAATTCGGTAACAAACCGCGCAAAAAAATATTATAGGACTATTGCAAAATCCGAACGGTAACTTTAAATACCCAAATTGCCCCTGCGGCGTTACGAATGACGTAAATTTGGTTGAATCTTCAGTTAAGCTAATGTTATAAAATGCATCCTTCAAGTCTAATTTCGGGAAACGATCTTCAATTGCTACCTTATACAAATCTCGAAAATCTACACACAAGCGCTTTTGGCCATTTTTCTTGTTAACTAACACAATGGGGGAGGAATACGGTGACGAACTTTTCCTTATAATCCCGCGTTCCGACAAGTCTTTTACAAGGTCATTGACTATTTAAAACAAATGGCACACCATGATGTAGAGAATGATCACTACAGAAGGATGAGCTGACATGACGAATTGAGGAAAATTTATCTGCAAAGGCATTAACGATATGTTGGGGGCAGTCCAATTCGCTTTTTTTTATAGAAACGCTTACTGGGAATATAAGCTGTACCTTTCCTATCATGCATAAATTTAAAAAAATCTTTTGGATTTGATTTAATTGAATCTTCAATTTCATGCATGTACTCTATGTAAGGAAGATATATATGTGTCTTGCACGGAGATCCTAATCTTTTAAAATCATTATAGAAATAGTTATTATTTGTGGTTTTCCAGTGATGAGCTATTCCAGCGATTTGTGGTTTTACACTGATGAGGGTTTTGTAGCCCGAAACAGCTGTCTTTGCATGCGGATGTTTCTTGCTACACAATCAATGGTGTGTGATCCCAAAAGTGCATTAATATATTTTAAAATATATTTACATACTTTCAATAGTGGAAATAAATATTACTATTATTATGTGGCTGAGGTACACGTAATACACAAGGAAACGAGTAGGACTGGAGAATTATTATGTAACTTAGCAGCTTCAATGGAAATGTTCATAATAAGTACAAAATTCAAACACAAAAAGATACATAAAATGACATTGTTGATACCGGGAAAAAACCAAGGAAATCAAATAAACCATGTACTAGTTAACAAGAAATGCTTAGCATCGATCAACGATACGAGATCATACAGAGGTGCAAACATAAACTCAGATCATTGTTTAATAAAAACTAAATGTAAAATGAAAGTCAGTGCCAAAAAAACAAACAGTGAAAGAGAGAGACGATGGAATATAGAGAAATTAGAAAAAGAAGAAGAACAAATGGACTACTTTAAAGATATCGAGAAAGTAATACAAGCAGAAAAAGAGGACACTGATGAAGAATGGAAAGGAATAAAAGAATGTATTATCGAAGCAGCAAAGAAAACAATAGGATTAAGTGAAACTAGGCGACAAAAAAGGATGGTTTGATAAAGATTGTGAGACTATGATAGAAAGCAAGAAAAATGGAGATTGAAATGGCTAAACACAGGACAACAGCAACATCATGAAGAATACAGAAAAGTGAGGAAAGAGTCAAACAAATTATTTAAAAAGAAAAAACAGGATTTGATAGGTAAAATTACAGGAGAAATTGAAAAAGAAAACAAAAGAAAAATACAACGCCTTTATATAGATATATGAAAAAATCGCAAAACAAATGTATTAATGGAAGCAGAAGAATGGAAAAAGCATTTCGAACAACTTTGCGAAGATGAGGAGAAAGACAAGAAAGAAACAGAAATATATGAAGTACTAGAAAGCTTAGAAGACATACCTTGATATGAACAGACCGTGGAATCTACAATGAAATTAAATAACAAGGCAGTTGGAAGTGATCAAATTAACGGTGAATTAATAAAATGGGGAGGTAGTGACTCCACAAGAGAATATTCATTTTTATAAAAAGAGTACGGAAGGAAGAAAAAATACCAGACCAATGGAAATTGGGAATGATAATACCTATTCCAAAAAAACGGAGATTTAACCAAATGTGCAAACTACAGAGGTATAACAATACTGAACACCGTCTACAAAGTACTAACAGCAATAATCAAAGAAAGATTAAGGAAACATACGGACACAATAATAGGAGAATATTAAGTTGGATATAGAAAAGGAAAATCTATAAATAGCATACATATATTGAAACAAATTATTGAAAAGAGCTACGAGCATGACATGGACAGATA
The DNA here is from genome assembly GCA_031763485.1 of Osmoderma eremita. Lineage (NCBI taxonomy): Eukaryota > Metazoa > Arthropoda > Insecta > Coleoptera > Scarabaeidae > Osmoderma > Osmoderma eremita. Next base: position 170,022 of record JARFOC010000177.1, read on the forward strand.
TGTACCTACTTTTTGTGGATTTCAAGAAAGCTTTTGATATGTTGGAGAGTGAGAATCATAGGAGATCTGGAGAAGATAAAGACATCAAGAAAGATAGTAAACCTTGTAAAAATGACAATGAAAGAATCGAAAGCAATAGCGAACACTGGAAGGGGGACAACAAACAGTATAAATATTAACAAAGGAGTGCGCCAGGGGGATTCACTGTCAGCATTATTATTCATAACATCTTTGGATTGTATTATTAAAGAAGTACAGTATACTGGTACAATTAACAACAAATCGATTCAAATAATTGCATATGCAGATGACTTAGCAATAATTGCAAGGAGAAAAGATGATCTAAAAACAGCATTTCAGACAATAGAAGTTAAAGCCAAAGAAAGAGGACTGGAGATCAACGGAAATAAAACAAAGTGCATGCATTGCAACAGGAATAGAGAAAAACCTTTATATAGTTTAAACACAGAAAATCATGAATTCCTAGAGGTAGACTCTTTAATAAATCTAGGAACTCCAAAAAGCAGAACCAATGAAAGATTAGATATTAAGAGAAGAATCCAGTTAGGGAATAAGGCTTTTTACAGTAAGAAAAATCTATTAAAGGACAAGAAACTTAGTAAAAATGCAAAAATAAAAATCTATAAAACAAGGTTTAGATCTGTCGTAACATACGCAGCAGAAACAGCAAGATTGAAGTTAAAATAAGAACAACTAAAAGTATTTGAAAGAAAAATTATAAGATGCATAGGATTAAAAAAGGTTGGTGAGGATGAATACATGTTACTTATGAATCATGAAATTGAAACGATAATGAAAGGAGAAAATATTGTCAAAACTTATAAAGCCAGTAGAATTCAATGGTATTTAGAAGAGAGGAGAAAGGGGCGATAAAAAGTGTAACGGAATGGAATCCCGTTAAAAATAGACCAAGAGGAAGACCTAAGGTGAAATGGAAGGAACAAGTGGTGAAACACCTGAAAAAAATGAACATAAAGAATTGGAGAGAATTATTAAGAGATAGAGGACAATGGAGGAAAGTTGTCAATGACGCAAGAACACACCAGGAATTATGAAGCGGATGTATGAACACATGTATATGTGGACTAATCTACCACAACAACGGATTTACAGAGTTTTTTTATTTAAATTTCTGCGGAAAATGCACAGCTTATTGTGTTGTATTATTATTAGATATCATTTTCCGCGCCCAGCGCGTTTCATTTTAATCGTAACGAGTCCGACATAAAATTTTATCGCAAAGCTTAAATTGAAATCTGGAATAACGGCTTAATTACGAAAAAGTTACGACCGAATAACTTTCAAGACGTAAATTCAACGTGCACGGCACAATGAAGACGGAATGTCGTTAGAATTTACTGCAGAAACTACAACGAAGGTAATATATTAATTTTAACGTGTAAGTATGTACTATAGAACTAGGTACATTCACATACATCATTTTATTCACCGCAAGTATTCTATTAGTTAACATAATATCGTTCGTCGGGGTAATTTAGTCCGCCGTTAAGGTTTAAATTCGTCCCATTCATCTTCCCGTCGCGAGCCGCCCGAATATTTCATTTCGCCGGAATAATTGCCCGGCGCGTAGGCGTCGTCTAAAAGCAATGAATACATATTTAACGTATGTACCATGCTGTACATATATAAACTCGCCGCACTAGATACACCGTCTGTGTCGAGTCGACTTCATAAAATTTACAATACGTCGACTGAGTAAATATGTATCTGGCTCGGGATCTATCCGTAAACGCCTCCGTTCGCGAAAGATAAACGTCGAATATAACGCGCATACTAACTAATGTTAAATATATGGACGTTCGTATCGGTTACGTTTGGAATGTTTAGTTTAGAATAGCGCGCGGATAATTTCGGATAATATACCCGTTTTTACGATTCTTAATTGCCGTTAAATAAACAGATACCGGGCGCGCTTGTTGCGAGTTTTAACTGCGCCAAGAAGAGAAGGTGCGAGTGTATTTAGTTCTTTTTATATCCGTTTTCTTTTATGTTCTATACCTACATAGTAAAAAATTCCGGGCAAACATACGGAATTGCGAGATTACAACGCTATTTCCGTACGCCAGCCGTCTAGTAAATTACGCGTGTCACTTATGTGCCGACTATTAGCGTGTGTGTGAGTGTTTGTGTATGTGTTTTGGAAATATTTCACGGGCACGCGGTAATTTATCGACATGCGGTTTAGGGTCGCGTCTTTACGATATCGCGCTCTGCCGACTGCGGAGAATTAACCATAGCACAAATACCAATTCTATTTTTCATTGAGAAATTGACTAACAGCTGCGTTGTCAGCATTGTATTATATTGTTAAAAAAATGCGCTAAGACAGCGGTTCTTAGCCTGTGATACGCGGGGGTCTGCCAAAGGTCAAAGGAAACAAAATTATAAAACTTCACTACTCTCCACACTGCGCAAAACCACAATTTCATGATTCATACAATTCTTCTTCTTCGTTGCCAACATCGCCTAAAGAAACTGCCTTTGTGTTTCTTGTATCCCGAGATAATTAATATCCCTGATAATTTGTAAAAGCCTTCTAAATCCCTTATTGTATTGTGTCGTGGTAGGTGTCAGAATGTGTCACAATGTATTTCAATATAAAATATTTTTTTCGTCTATAGATATAATAGCAAATTTTATCTCTTACTATCCTCAGTTGCTGTCATTACTGCTATCTTCACTTCGGATTGCTATGTTGCAACTTATTTACATATGTCGGCGTCGGCAAAGTACCTATCTATCTGTCTATTATCGTCAACTGCTGTCAATCGTCTCAACCTCCAAATGCAGTATGGGATATAATAGCAAATTTTATCTCTTACTATCCTCAGTTGCTGTCATTAGTGCTATCTTCACTGCGGATTGCTATGTTGCAACTTATTTACATATGTCGGCGTCGGCAAAGTACCTATCTATCTGTCTATTATCGTCAACT
>JARFOC010000177.1:203124-215994 GCA_031763485.1 Osmoderma eremita
GTTGATCGAGAAAGAGAAGAACCAGAAGAACTGGGGGACAAAATAACGATGGAGGAACTACTACAAGAGATGCAAAAGTTAAAAAATGGTAAAGCCGCAGGTCATGACAAAATAACAACGGAAATGCTCAAAAGCATGGGCCCAAGAGAAGCTAAGCTACTCCTAGAAGTAACAAATAAAGCGTGGATGGAAGAGGCTCTACCAAGTGACTGAGAGAAAGGAGTAATACCTCTAATCTTTAAAAAAGGGGACAAGAAAAACTGCAACAATTATAGAGGGATAATGATACTAAGTCATGCAGTGAAATTATATGAGCAAATACTAACTCAAAGACTGATTAAAATAATGGATGCATCTATAACGGAGCCGCAAAGTGGTTTAGAAAGGGACGAAGTATAATAAACAAAACCCTAAGCACAAAAGGAAGAACATACTTCGCATTTATTGGCTTAGAAAAAGCGTTCGATCTAGGAACACTAGAAGATACAGCACAACAAGAAATAGAAATTAATAGATACATAGAAAAGGCAATGAAAACATACTATTCCATAAATAGTACTGTCATAAATAAGATAGAGGTATCTGAAAAAACCAAATTGAACGTATATAAAACGATATATTGGCCAATACTCACATTTGGATGCGAATCATGGACATTGACGGCAGGGCAGAAGAGCAAGATACAGCCGGCAGAGATGAGATACTTAAGAAGAATAAAAGGATTAACGAGACAGGACAAGGTTAGAAATGAGAATACAAGAAAAGATGTAGCTCTTGAGTCAGTCTTGGAATTTATAGAGCGTAGGCAATTGAGTTGGTTGGGACATCTACAAAGAATGGGCAACCGAAGACCAGTAAAAAAAAATGGGAAGCAAGAATCCGGATAAGAAGAAAGAGAGGAATACCGAAAGAAACATGGGGCAACATAATAGCAAAAAATCTAGAAGAGAAAGGAAAATCATGGATGGAGGCGAAATGTATAGCACAAAATAAGAAACTGTGGGGTAAATTCGTGCACGAAATGTAAACAGATAATCCCGACACTTAAGGTAGATGGGAATATATTAGGCATATACAATCTTTCGATTCCCTAGTGTGCCGACAAATAGGTGATACTTTTTGCAATTTAAAGTCTGTTGTTAGTGAATTCGCATATCTAATGCAAATCCGCTAACAGACGCTTGGTTGTAGCTAAGTGTACGGCGTGTATCTTTTCTCTCTATTGACTGCTCGGCTATATTTTCCAAGAGTGTACATGCGTACTAAATCGGCCCTACAGTAAAGAAAGAATGGCTTAAAACATCTGTCGTCGCCGATCCCTGCTATAAAATCTACCCTCTTTCGGAATCGTTTATACAGTTTTATGCAATGATAATGGCTGGTTAGCACTAGTTTCGGGCGCTATAATTTCTAGTTCCTGATACCCTTGTGTTCTTATAGTGAACATATATACATATGTATATATGTACATATGCATACTGTTGAACCAGAATTACAAACATGGTACTTAACGTTTGTTCGCGCCGGTGTTATGAAGCCCTGTTTTTAAATATATGTAACTGCATAAGCGTTGTTTATTTCATTTCTGTCTTCACGATACAATGCAATATCCTATTTTTTTATTTATCGTATGCATTTCGTAATCCACGACCGCAGCCGCATTAGATTGTATGCATTACGTACATATTTTCTAACGAAATTTAAATATGCATATTTCATCTTTCAACAGCGACACAGAAAGAACTGTATTTCGGGTTGTTTGTATTTTTAAAGGAAACCGCACGCCACCATGACCACGACACTCGCTGCGAAATGAAGTCATTGTTAATTTAGCGATGCCCGTAAATAATATATGCCCAGTCGCTCTGGGTGAAACTGGCAATGGCGGTGCGATGTTCCTTGGAAGTAGGACGGAGATAGAGGGCGATTTTTCTAAGTAACACCAATTTCTGAAACCTACCGGACGCAGGTATAATCTGCATGCAAATGAACGCGACAAATTGCTCTCGTCGGTTGTATCCAGTGCACGCGTTCACCGAATATCCGATAAACTAACGATGTGGAAAGCACGCAACGATCATGTACATATATGACGTTTATAACTTCCGTAAGTACGTATGAGGTATACATATTACGAAAACAAAATAATATATGCGACGAACGTTTTGAAAATTAAGTATTTATGTACTTTACTTCAATATGAAAAGTTCTGTATTAGTAGTTAGACAAAATATTTGCACAGACAGGGTCACATACAGACACCCCACTAAATGCAATTTATTGGAAGTCCGAAAAGGAGGCAAAGGGCCTGCTTTGCTTCCCTGTCAGCAGTAACTAGCTCTATGCGCCATACGATGGCGCCACAAAAGCAGGGAATTAATGCGCAACGTTGCCAACAACTTCTATGATTTTTTAACTATTTATATTAAAGCATCTACAGTATATAAATAACTATCTTTATTGTATCCCACAGATGCTTCTCATTCCTAGCCTTTCTTCGAATTGCCTCCAGAGTTCAAACGAAAGGTTCGCACCTATATCGTGTATCTACATAAAATACATTACGACGGAAACTGGCAACATTGCACAGTAGTCGAACTACCTTGTTATGGTGATGTTACGCGCTCTCTTGCTCCGTTTTGAAATTACGTGTTAGAGCGAATAGTGGCGACATCCAGTGGAATTTTTATCATTCTACTCGTCCTATCTAGTGGATAGTCTGGTATAGTTATTTTGTCTGTGATATTTACATAGTACGCAATGCGTACAAATATAAATCATGGAACATCGATATACAGTATACTGCCATGATCTCATACAGCATCTTGCGGTGATTCTAAAATTCACTGTTATCGTATTAGGTTCGTGTGCCAGGGATGCTGTCGCTAACTTCAAATTGTTTACCATCACGATTAATTAAATATACGCGGGACTGCCACCTATACGATTTATGTTTGAATTTAACATTAGAGGTTCCTTTAATATCCGAGGCTCAATCGATAAAGACGGTTTCTGTTTTATAGGGAATAGGATAATATGAATTTAGCCAGCGACAATTAATGGAATAAAAAATGTTACTGAATCAAAGAATTGTTTATTATTGTTATATCAAATTAACATAAACAATCACACAACACCACACAAGAAAAGGGTTTTGGAGAAACTTCGCACACCACATCGCGGGTCCACCAGACGAAGAACGACGCGCCAGTGGAATTACCCGAGCTCAAGTTTGCTAGGCTTAAATGTTTCAAAATAAATAAACCTACGGCGCCGATACTGCTCCTTAACAGAATATGTCGTCGTTCCAAGATACGTTACTTACTTTGAGATTTTGTCTAGAAGTGCTGGCTTGCGGCTCGCTTTGCAGAGATGGGGTGGGTAACTTCATCTAAACATACGGTATAAGGTTGGCGTCACCGCGCTTTTCAACAGTACTGAACTAGGCTCATAACCACGGAAAAGGCTGGATGTTTTGGGAGTAAGTACGGCGAAATAAAAGCCAAGGACACAATTAAATAAACAGCATGTATACTTACGGGTAGTTCGTTAGCGTCCGTAAGTACAAGTCGGGTACATGTAATACAACATAAACAATTCAAAATAAAATGTATAATATTTATGATTGCATGAGTCAACACATTAACAAATCGTGACTGAATCTGTCACACAGTAGATGACACAGGTGTTATGTGACAAAATACAACAATAGCATGCACAAAATATATAACAAAAATCCGTCAAATAATATGTAATAAATTTTAACTGGGTTTTTATATGTTTTGTTCGGTAAAAGATTGACAGACGGAGTAAAACAAACAGTAACTTTGACTAATATAGGAAATGCCTAACTATAATACACAAGTTTACATGACAATCTACAGTACTGAAGAAAACAAATAAAGAAATAGTTGGTCATTACTATCTGTGTTGACTTTACAAGTAACAGGCTCTTTTTGTCAGGCTTCGGTGTACTGCCACTACGGAACAGTCTGACATACAACGAGGAAACCCCCTTGGGTTTCTAGAACCTCTCAGAAGAACAGCAATATTACAAAATCCCGGATTTATTTGATAATTCGATCCTCCACGGACTCAAACTTATCCTTTACATGCCCTACGGCAAACTATGCTGATACTTCGCACACACATTCAAGGTCTAAGTAACGACACACTTACGGACACTTGTCTTAAACGACCTTACTTGACGCCGGTCGATCAGTCTTTTCCTAATTGGGGGAAAAGACCGCAGTGCATACGCAGTGGAGGAGCATCCCTTAGCCAATCAATTCTCGATCTCGCTCGTCGCGTATTATCATCATTATCATATCATATCATATATCATTCGCTGGAAAGCGACCGTGTGACTAGGCTGGCCAATTGCGTCGCATAACGCCGAAATTTAATCATAGATATTCGAAGAAAAAGGACAGGTCGCGCGCGTGAAAATGCAATTAGCCTCGAGTGCATATGAACCAAGAAGGCCGCGCTCTGGCACTAATAGGCGTAGATGAGAATTGCGGTAAATATTACGAGTTCGACGGCGTTCAAAACGTAGCAAGTTACCAACATAGAGTCCTGACGGCGACCAGGAAGGCCGTATGCTGCTAGTATACTTTGGAAACCGTCAACATACCAGTTACGTCGCGGTACAGTACATAATAATAGATTGCCGTGGTAATGATGACAGTGATATTTGAGATGGTAACGGGAGCAACGTATTAAATAAGTATAAACAAATGGAAGAGTCAGAAAAGTCAAAAAAGTAAAGTCTGTGAGTGAAATTAAGAAAAAAAAGAGTATTAAGAATACGAGTGCTATAGAAGGGATGATTGGGAATGTGTAGTGGAGGAAGATTTTGAAGGAGTAAAACGAGCGACGAGGTTGCAAGAAAACAGACGTGGGTGGTACACGTCATGCACACATACACAAGTTTTTTAGATAAGGTACTTGCTAAATTAATTCATTCTTTCAAATTATATATTCGCATTACTGTTATAGTAACATGTAGTTGTCAAAGATTGTTGTCAGAAGGCTGAGTAAGTTAGACCATTATCAAATAATTCCTACAGTTTATCAAATATCAAAGGTCTAATAATTATGTTTCTCACGCTACCACACGACATGTTCACTCTTCACTCATGTTTATTGTCAACCTGCTGCATACACTGTGGATTGTGCTTTGACCAATAGGACAAATTATGCAAATTTAATTTTCCTGTGTTTGTAAAAATTGCCTTATCAGTTCATAAAATTTTAGACAAGAAGTTCATATTTTCCTGCATCATTTGCATTAGCCAGTGGCAATATTTAACTTATGTCATAATCTTGTTGAGCTGCGACTCAATGATTCCTAAACTCTCTTGCAACAAAACCTTCGAAGTCATGGTAGACTAGAAGTGATGGAGAGAAAGACTGAAACGAATATCACAGCAGACTGGAATCTAGCACATAGACGAATCGAACACGAGCACAGGTTCGGGGGTAGTATGCGGGAGGAGCCCGGAGCGAAGACAGCGAATATCCCTGAGAAAGCACGCCTCCGTGCTTCAAACTGAAATCTGCGCAATATAAATCCACGCAAGAGAGTGTTTGCAGTAGGGGCCACAAACCAAACCGTTCTACATTCTCACGGACAGACAAGCTGCCCTAGCTGCATTAGCATCTTATGGGATATCTTCCAAGCTGGTATGGCACTGCCTGCAAGACCTTCAAAACCTGGGGAACCCAATACAGTTAAGCTGATGTAGGTGCCGGGACATGTGGGGATTGCAGGCAATATCCAGGTGGGCCAGCTAGCAAGGTGGGCTCCGAAATGACTTACATCGGACCTGAGCCAGCTCTCGGTATCATAAAAACTGCTACGCGTGGTGCGGTAACTGAGTGGGTGATTGAGCAACACCAGAAACACTGGTACCATGTAGGACAGAATCACCGCAAACAGATGATGAGGAAACCATCACAACATTTGACAGCTGACATACTGTCGCCTAGCAGAACGCAGATTAGGATAATGACGTGTCTCTTTACTGGGCACGGCAACCTAAGAAAACACCAATAGAGAATGGGAGTATATAGGGAAGAACCTCTGTGTAGACTATGAAATGAAGAGGAGGAAACAGTCTCACACATTATTTTTGAATGCTATGTATTAAGCCACCGGAGAAATGCCCTGTCAGGTGCAATAGACACACTACGAGGCATAACGAAAAAGGATTTGACGCACACACTACTAAACCTTGTCAGGGGGGTAGATCTGTTCGGATAATCAGGAAACCAGGGAATGCAGAGTAATGCAATAGGCCATAAGGCCGCACTGTTAAGGAATGTGAAAGACCTTTCTCTGCAATCGGGACTCAATCAATGAATCAATCTTGTTACGATATGGCCTGATGTGGTTCCACGTGATATGTATGCAACTTGTGCTACGTTATAATATTTTCAACACCCCATATTATTAAGCCCAGATTCCTTACCATTTCTCCGATGTTTAAATGCGGAATATATCAGATAAGCTAGCACCTTGATTACATTATCTTCGTCTCTGAGCAATCTTTGTCGAGCAAAAGTAATGTGTATTTGTGCAGTTTCATGTAAATATCTCACAAGGCACATAAAAGCTACGAGAATAATGTCTCATTGTTTTCTTCAAATACTTATTCATTTCTTATTTGCTTTACTAGGAAATTTGAAAATATTAAATACCACTTCAAAGTCAATGTAGTATATGCAATGAATTAGAAAACTTGTGAATACCTTGATATTATCAATCAATAATGAAATGAATAAATTTATTGAACTGTACGATGGAAATTTAATTAAAAGTAAACTTAGATTGTTTAGTCAGTCCCGTAAAACCAAAACAAAAGAATTACTCCGAGGAATCTATGTTTAATACTACTATTTTTCTCCAAGCTCTTCTAATGACTATAACTTCATAACAAAGAAAGATAGCAATCTATGTTTTTCACCATCCCTTCGGTTTTTTATGTGCATATTTATGTGTGTGTTATATAGTATCAATATTTAGATATTGGTGCTATATTGTCCCATTTGAAATTTTAAAAAAAATACAAAAGTTTGCATAAATTAGAAATAGCGCCCTGTGTCATTCCTTTGGGCAACCACAGGAGAAAATATCTCTGCTTACTATTGGTTTAATCCACGATAGATTTACGCACACGAAAAGGATATAATTTTCGACGCAATGAATTTATGTTAGGTAAAATGAAATATCACTGATAACTGCGTTTTCTGTTTACTGTAATGTCATTTGTGAAATTCAGTTGTTGCATTCCACTCTGATTTCGCTGCTTTCGTCTTCTATTTTCTATCAAGTTGTCGTTTGCTTATATTTTCCGTTTTATTATATTTTAAATATTGCCTCCAAAATTGTTCTTGTCAGAGCTCGATTATTGGAGTACTTCATAATTTGAGGTATGTTCTGTATATTGAAACTGTAAAAAGGTGTTTATTGAGAATTATTACAGGGTGTTCAGTGTCTTAATATGACTGAAGAAGAAGTATTGGACCGATATGATAACCCATTACCGGGACCATAAAAAAATCCTCAAGGAAAACATCCGCAGTGGCCAAAGATTAATGTCTTACAATCTGTATTCGAAGAAGCATGACAACTCGAAGTCGGCATCAATAAAATTGGCTGCAAAGCAGTTTGGACTGAAAAAATTATGCGGAATATTAGAAATTGATTGATTGATTGGTGAATTATAAATTCACCCGTTAAAAACGTGTTCGTGAAACAATACATCATCATTTGAACGAATCTGAAAAATCCAGAATTAGAAGACATGTACATTCTTTCTTTCTGCAAAATGAATTGCCTACCTGTACAAAAATATTAAGTGTAAATATAATATTTATTTTACGTTGAAACCAACTTATAAGTCTTTTGTAGGTTATTAACGAAGATGACACTTTGCCTGAATTCAGTTTACAGTTTTACAAATACGGCCATGCCACTGTAATTTAAACCCAATCAAAATTGTATGGGCACAAGTGAAGCATTATGTTGCTGCCAACAATAAAACCTTCAGGTTAGCAGAAGTAAGGACTGTATTAAAAGAAAGGATTAACCTTCTAACAGCTGCGAATTGAACAATAATGGAATATAATTATAATTAGAAAACTTATTACAAATAAGCTACTGAAGAGTGTACAATTATTTACCCGAGTGTCTTTGTATTTCTCGTTAAGATGATATCTTACTGGATCACGCACGAATTTGTGAAAGAGTGCATACATTATATAGCTATAGAAATGAACACGTAATTTTTAAATCCCCGCATAAAAAAATAAGCAATAAGGTTATACATTATAGTTTATGATTTTCCGTAAACTGTAATAATCTATTATTTTAATTCAGCCTATTGAAATAAATTTGAATTTACCGCTATTTCGGAATATATCCCTATTGCTCCTGTATGATACGTCCGCAGGTCACAGCGCCCACTACTGTTTTCTTAACCTGAAAGGAGTTTATATACGGTTCAATTCTATAAAATTCTCCTCCTATGAGCCCAGAAGCAATAGAATTCGTCAAGGTTAACCCAAGTTAAGACTGGTTTCCTACACAGATATATCCCCATCCTCGTAGAGGAGACACGTTAAAAGTGTTTAATGAAAATTGTATAAAACCGTCTGTGAATATTTTATTCATAACACAGGCCAACAAAAAATATTTTTGTTTGTTTCCTCTGATTTTTCTAACTCAGTTCGTTGTGCATTTTACGAATATGGCAACAGTGTTTCTCTAACAGCTTTTGTTTTTGAGTTACAGCTCACTACCCGCATTTACCAATTTTGTTTGTTATGTTTCGACGGACACTACGATATATTTTCTTGCTTCGTCAAGAAGACATTGTTTGCATAATCCTAATTGTTTTTGGTATATTTGTGGCGAATATATCTTTGAAAAATATCGAAAACCTATATCAGACTTCGTAAAAACTGCTATATTCAGTACTTTAAAATAACATTGTGCAATCGAGACAAGTCATGGGGAACCTCACATTGTGTGCCAGAAATGTATTCTGTGACTGCCACAATGGTCCAATGGAAGAAGGAATGCAATAAAGTTCGAAACCTCAAAATCATCACAACAACTGCTACTTCTGCGTTGTGAAAATAAACAGAATTAATCCTGGAAATCGAAGTAAGTGGTCATATCTTAACTTTTTTTATGCTGTACGACCTCAATTAAAATCATGTGAGGTACAGCCCAACACATCTAAATTCTCTAATGATACAAAATTACATAAACCCGAACACAGTACATCAAGTGAAGACTCTGATTCAGACTACATATTTAGCCAATCAGAACCTCAACGATTTAATCAAAAGGAACTAAGTGACTTAGTAATAGATCTATCGAAAGGAGCTTCTGAAATTTTATCATTTCGTTTAAAAGAAAAAAATTGTCTTAGTCCGGAAACCAACATTACCTTTTATTGCACGCGAGAAAGACTCTGTTACCGTATTTTCCTAAAGAGAAGGAGTCTTTTGTAATATTAGAGGTATTTTGCAACAGATGGGTTTAACAAAATACCAATTTAGTAATTGGCATCTATTTATAGACAGCAGCAAAACAAGCTCAAAATGTGTTGTACTTCATAACGGTAACAAGTATGGATTTATACCTATTGCACATACGACGACTTTGAAATCAGAGTACACAAATATTTCTAAAGTAATGGAAAAAATTAAGTATCAAGACCACAACTGGGCCATGTGTGTTGACATGAAAATGGTTAACTTCCTTCTAGGTCAACAAGGTGGATACACAAAGTTCCCTTGTTTTATGTGTCTCTGGGACAGTCGAGACAAGCAACGCTATTGGTCACAAAAAGTTTTGGCCGGTGCGAGAGGAGCTGAAAGTTGGTACAAAAATGTTATAAACGTGCCTTTAGTTAACCGAGATCGTATTATACTTCCACCACTTCATTTTAAAGTCGGCATAATGTAACAGTTTGTGAACGCCTTTGACAAAAGTGGCGAATGTTTCAATTTTTCTCTGGCGCAAGTTTCCAGGATTAAGTACCGAGAAATTAAAAGCAGGTATATTTATAAACCACAAATTAGTAAACTCCCAAGATCCCGATTTTGTCAAATCAATGAATGAAGTCGAATTAAAAGCTTAGAATTTATTTGTTTTGGTTATAACTAACTTTCTTGGGAACAAGAAATCTAACAACTATATCGAACTTACTGAGTCGCATGCTATCGAAATTGCAAGAGCTGGGGTGCAACATGAGTATAAAGATCCACTTCTGTACATTTAGAACGATTCTCAGAAAATCTGGGCGATTTTAATGAAGAGCAGGGTGAAAGATTTCATCAAGACATAAGAGCGTTATCAAGGAAGGTGGAACTCCCATATGATGGTCGACCTATGTTGGAGCTTGCAACGAGATCAACATGAAGTAGTTCCTTCGAGGAAATCATATAAAAGATCATTTCACAGTGTTGAATAGAAATTTTACTTAAATATGTAGTAATTTTCTTGGATTTTTTAGTCAAAATAATAAAACTGTAAATTACGAAAAGTAAAGCTGTTAGCAATTATCTATTACTAGTCAGAGTCCTAGAAGTACTCAATAACAATAAATAAAAAAACAAAGAAAAAATTGGTGTTGAGAGTGTAATACTTTCAACCCATATTTATTTTGAACTTAAGGAAAAAATATAAAATTATTAATTAACGAGATGGTCATTTTGGAAAGTTAAAAATATTTTTATTGAAATTCTCTTTGTCATCTTTATTATCAAAATTTTTGTCGCAAGATTGTCAGTTGAACGCTTCTCGGGATATGTCCGGTGACCAAACTGACACCCGACACCCTGTATAGATGGGCAAATCATGCTTCTTTTTTGTTTCTCTTGTTAGGACCTTCAGAACTCGTTCATGCTTGCATCACCCGTTTCTTCGAGACGTGAGAGAAACGGAGCCGCATTAATGATACTAACGCAACCGTTTTTGATATCCGCACCTGCTTTAGCTTAATAACAGTGTCGGACGAAACATCTCTATCTGTTCAGCGCGGCTCCTCAGTTACCAGACCCAGTCATTAGTGAAATTGTACTTTTTAATAACTATATTAGGACGACCGAACTGTGTATGTGGAGCGGCGTTCTTCATGTCGAGTCGGCTTGTTAGTACAGCTGTCCGTAATGATAGGTCACCGTTGAATAAAAGCAAAAACACTACGACGCCCAACTATTAAATCAACCTTTCAGTCGAAGCACTCCAGTGTTTTTCAAAGGTCGAACAGATTTTATCGTATTTAAAAAATGTTAATCCAAATAAGAAATTCTTAACAATAAACGGTAACAGCGCTCATTATACATTACATTTGTCGTCGGTATTTGCACGATTTCTACATATATTAACCGAATCACTGGGAATCCCTGCAAAAATCCAAGGGAGAACGCGTGTGCGAAGCAAAAGTGGTGCGTACGCATTCGGCATTTGGAATAATAAAGGTCGTAGCCGCCTGGGGTTCTTCCCTTCCGATAACTTGTCAGTATCAAAACCCTCGCGATTTGGGGAAATTAATATTTGATAAGTCGGGTCGACATCCTGTCAAATTAATCATAGCGTGTAGCACGCCCAGTGCTTTCCCCGAGACGGAGATGCTCCCTCATATTCTGTGATGTTCTGTTATTCGTATGCCATCCGTGTCGTCGTTGTCAAAACCAGTCTTCATCTGCTATGCGAATTGTCACTTTGTCAGTCACTCATTTTATTAAAGCAAATACGTAACACAGATTATATACGCGTAAATTTAGCATTTCCATATAGTTACTTTGTATATTAAAGCTTTGTCATTTATATCCTTAAATTAAATAAATAAATTTGTGAATACATTTGTTTTATTTTACATAAAATACTCTCTAGTTTTTACCCAATTATAATCTCATAATAAGTCGCGATATTAATTCCGGTCCTATTTTATCAAGACTGCGGGATATGCAATTTATAATCTCAATCTAATAATCTAATGATAGAACACGATACGTGAGAGTAGCTTAACCTCTATATACAGTGGGCACGCAAAGTTTGGAATAAATTCATTTAAATTTCAGGTGTTTTTTATCGAAGACCAGTCGATTTTTAATTTTTGTTGCCGTTTGCCTAATGATTATTTGATGTATACAGGATGACCCAAAAACATGTTATGACAGCTCATTTTCTTGGATGGAAACACCTTTTTTATTTAATTTTTAAATTCTACGTCAAACTCTGAACATATTTTATGTATCATGTCCTATACTTGAATTCAATTGTTTTCAAGAATTTGTAGGTACTAAATATATATCGAAATCGGGTATTCAATGGAATAGTCAACCTTTTCACAGAAGAAAGAGGTAACAAAAAAATATTTTAGAAGCTACTTCACGTATAACAGAATATAGCAACACTGTTACATCGATTTTAGAAATTATAAGTTTATTTATTACCACCGAAATAAAGGATATTATATGTTTGTATACTGTATTACAAAAATGATTAGACACCGAATGATAAATGATTAAGAATTTTGCCGTAGTAGTAGTCGTAGTAGCGCGACAATTATTTTAAAAAAGATGATTGGTGAGTGGATTGATGTTTGTTTAGGCAAAAAAAAATTTAAAAATGAGATGATTGTTTGAAAAAAAAATGCTTTAAATAATTTCGGTTTGAATTAGTATTACTATGTGTGAAATAATGAAATACAAACGCTATAAAACATGCCTAACATCAAGCAATCATTTATAATGTAATTGGTAAACAAAGGTCGAGGAATCTGGTAACTAAATACAGTAAAACAACAGAAGTGTCCCTAAAAAAAGTATATTTGTTCAAAAAAA
>JARFOC010000177.1:233564-247224 GCA_031763485.1 Osmoderma eremita
TATAGTTTCAAATTCCTTAGCATTTGTGTTTATATTTTCGAAATTACCAAACTTTGTCTTTGGAGGTTTTTCCGATGATTCACGGGAATCCTTTTTTCGGTTTAAATCTTTTTCTTTAACTGACCCGTAGGTTACTTTATCGGCGTAAAATGACATATCACTCGTAAAGTTTTCACTATTATTTTCACTGACAACAACTGAAGAATTACCGTGCGCATGGTTTTGATTAGTTAGCAATTTAATCAAATCAATATTGGACTCTCTCGAAATCTGTATGTCATTCTTGAGCTCAGTGATTTGTTTCTGTAGAGCTTTTGTTTCCTTGCTAACTATTTTCTTAATTATTTCGGTGAATTCTTCACTTTTGAGAAATGTAACAACACCATCCCATTCCTCCCTTCTGTCTGCATTAGATCTAGTGCCTGCTGGCATTTTAAAAACTAGATATATTATTTTAAAAACGCACAATATAGTGATTAAGATATTCCGCGTCCGAACGATACGACGTACGACACTATAAATAATCATTTCCCTAAAAGTTAGTAATTTGTGGGGTGTACGAAGACTTCTGTGACTGACTGTAGTGTAATACATTAAAATTCTCCATCTAAAAAGAAAGGAATCAAGTCTTATATAAAACCTCTAATCGAGCGTCGAGAATTTAATTTAAATTCGCCAACTTGCAATATTATAAATGAAGTTCCGCTATCACATTGGCGGTCTTAGGACGTCAGATACTTGCGGACAGGATGGGCGTTCGCCAGTATAAAATCGCGCATCTGTAATCAATGTAAATTGCAACAGTCGGGCACGGTCGTGATAAATTCGTAATTCAATTTGCGCACTTTCGCTCAAGACCGTCTTTTTTTATCGCGTCCAGATGGTATCTGCATGAATACCTTCGAGGCAAGATCGGACGACATTTTCTTAATTTATAGCAGAAAAGACGAGGGACCGGGTGGAGGGATATTAGTGCGACGCCTGCACTTGAAGGTCCCCATTGTTTACTGATATATATCCGATATCCTTCTTGGCGTCGGTTCGCGCTGGCGTAAGCAAATTGGGACAATCCCAGATCGCAGTCAGGCCACCTTCTATACAAGAAAACCATTAATTACTTCATAATTAATTTGTAAGATTCCGGATTACAAGACCGTTGAAATTATAGTGGTGTTTTAGAGAGTTACCAAGAATTATTATGTTGAGGAATTATAGGTAACACATGGCCGCATATTCAAAAGGTTTATACCAACTCCACTTGTATGATTCCATGTCCGTATGTAGCCCGATTTATTAGTACAATTTCAACACACTTCTGAATGTCTTAGCGACCTCAAAAATTTGCATACTTGCGTATCAATGATGACAGGAGCATATTCATGTACTTTAGAGCGGATTTGATTATGAATTAGTATTGAAAATAGTTACTTTGTAACCTAAAAATTCAAATTTATCGAGACGCGCCGCCTAAGTAGTGCTGATTAAGCTCCCCTCACCCGTCATACAAGTGGTATAAATTAATTGAGTAACGGCGTTTTAAGACAAATACGAGTGATGTCCGGTTACTAAGGTATGTTTGCGCGGCACATCGCCTATGCTGCTCCGATCAGATTGAAACTTGCACGCATTTTAGATGTGCATATGTACTGCATAAGTGGCTATTGTCATTGCCTTAGGTTCAGTACAACGTGTGCAGTGACAGCCGCACAATGTCAGTTCCGATCAAAACCATACTCCAAGTTTGAAGTGCAAGCGGTCATTCGTTTTTTTTTGCATGAAAATAATGAAACACCCACCAAAATTCATTTAAAAAATACTGAAGATTTACGGATAAGGCGTTATGAGTCGAAATCAAGTTAATGTTTGGCGTGAACAGTTTAAAAGTGGACGCAGGGCTCTGAATGATGTTCGGATGAGAATCCAGACCTGGCTCCTTCTGATTCTCTTTTGTTTGGGCCACTGAAAGCTCATTTGTCGGGTAAAAGGTTTGAAGCCGACGACGAGATTCAAGAGGAAGTACGACAGTACTTTTTTTTTACAAATTTGGATCGCGCCTTTTACGAAGAGGGTTTACAGAAGCTTGTGCCTCGTTGGGATAAGTGCCTTAGCATTGGCCGTGATTATGTTGAAAAGTAGCTAACAGTTCACGCTTTTACTTAGTGTATATTTGATTTCTATAAATAAAGTAGTCTGTCTGTAATTCACAAATGCACCTTAGTAATCGGACACCTTTCGTATAATGAATGCCCTATGTGGGTGTTTAAAAAGAACTACTAAGCAAATTAATGGTTTTACGGTTTGTCAGATGTCGCTAAAGTGTATCATATCATATTTATCATTATGTTACAATAATGACGTCATCATTTGTAGGTAAAAAATCTGTTTGAGAAAATCAGCATAGTAAACTAAATGAAAGGTAAAAGCTATTTGCATTCATTATGACTCACAACAATTTATCTATGTGCAAGTATCAATTTGTAACTTACCTATTATTGTACTTTAGATGTTAGGCCATAGAATGGACGGCACAATGCATCGCGTATTCTATTTTTCAAATAGTGTACGTCATTCTCCGATTGGACAAACTATACTATTATTAGCGATGCAGATCAGGAGCAATGTAAGCAAGCAATGTGAGCAACTGTTGTATGTGATGTAAGTGATATTTTTGTTTTGCAGTGCTATTAGCCAGAGACCGGCGTTTGGGTCAAGATTTAGGTCGCTAGTGAAATACGTAGAGATACGTGAGGCTGGCATATTCAAGCACATTGCGAGTGCGGGAAATATATCTAATTGGTATAATTATTGTTATAATTTTTAATACAATATATACGTACATGTACCTGAATTTCGAAAAATAGCTCTTCAATTATTTATCGTAATTTCGTATTATTAATTGAATTACTTCGGCCTTTACTTGGTGAAGGTCCATTATCGATATCTAATAAAATGTTAAATCTCCTTCATTCATTATTACATAGTAACAATTGTTTCACCACACAGTGGCTTAATCAAACAAAACTAAGAACTAATACAATACAACTTTGTCGTTTTAAAAAGTCCAATTAAAAAGCAGGATTCGACTTTCGCCAACCATGTAAGAGAAGAAAACCATATCTTTAATTGTGATTTCAAAATTTTGCATATAGAAAACAACGGTGCTAAATTGGACTTGTTAGAACATTAGAAATTAACAAATCTAAAAATTCAAATTCATTGCTTAATGATCAATTAGAATGCAATAATTCACCTTTATTAAAGTTACATTTGGATTTAGTGTAATTTTTACTAATTGTAATTTACATATATTACATTTTGTAAAGGTTGATATATGTATTTCAATATTGATAAAAAACGCTTTGTTTAGTTTTGTCTGATGAAGTCACTGTGTGGTGAAACAATTGTTACTATGTAATCAATTTGTGAAGGAGATTTAACATTTTATTAGATATTAATTTTGTATTCTCTTTTGAGTAGGTTATTTTTTTAAATCCTATTCGTGTAGTTTTAAATGCTAGTAGTCTTAGTCAAATTAATACTGTTTTGAGTCGATTGTTGGACTTAGTATTAGCAAGCATTGTAAAACTTGCTGCTGAGAAAGATGATAATAATAATGCTATTAAATAAATATTTTATATTTTTGATGTGATGGAAATCCACATCGAAATAACGACGCCTTTAAAATTATCTTCTACTAAATTAAAGTAATTACAAAGCTAGACTTTCTCATAAGAAAAAGACTACGGATAACTCTGAGTTCTTTTTTGAAAAATCCCGAAAAAAGTGAATAGAAAAACTAGATTCATTTAAAACGCTCCAATGATTTTCAGAGAACAAATATGTAAATGGGCTTTTATCGAATTTATTTCTTCATTCAATTGTTCATCAGTCGTCGTCACACGTGCATGCATAACTAAATGTATGACGTAAACAATTGCATGGCCAAAGGCACTACAGCGTGATTTAATTTATTAATGGGCGCTTACAAATAGCAGTACTGAAAACAATGAGATCATCATACATAGAACACGCGAATGTAAAATATAAGTCAAGCGTTGAGTTCAAGTAATAGTAATAAAGAATATTGCCAACTTGTTTTACATATCTTGCAGTTAGCAATAATCGATAGTAATTCACTTATGTCTGCACGTATGTATTTTTCGTTATAAATGATGTCTTACTTTCAATAATTATATCGTACCACCTGCGAAACCCTGAGCCTTTGAGTCGTGAAGACATTTGCCATGGATTCGACTGCACTAAAATATTATTGAGCTATACTTTAAAATGTTTTTTTATTGATATAAATAACCACTACATGACGCCATAATACAAAAAATCATTTTCGGTAAATAATATAATTATAAGAATAATATCATTTTCATACTTACGTTGTCTCAGGTAAAACCACAAGCTAACCTCCTACAGCGTTGGACCGAACAGTCTGTATTTTATCTATCTCTTGCAATATGAAGTTATTGGAACCAATCAGATTTCAGGCTAAAGTGAAGAATACGTGTTTCGAATAGATTTTCAAAAAAAAAAATTTCTTGTAGATGACCTAAGAAGAAACAACTTTTCTTAGTAGAAAGATTCGGAGGCGGCTACAGGAAAGTCACAATTAAATAAAATCTACCTACTTTTTAGGTTATGGATGCAAGTAGGTACGCATTTCTGCTTTTAGCAGTTGTAATATTTTAGAGTCCAATACCATATATATGCAAAGAAATACGTTTTCTCTTAATAATTTGCATCAGAAAATAAATAATTTAATGCACCCGTCATACTTACTTTGGAAAGTATCCACTAACTCTGGGGAACCCCAACTCTTCAAAATCTATTCCATTTCTTTTGCCCCACAATTAAACAACCACTTCAAAAACGCACGACAAGTCTCATCTTGTATAAGACGAAAGTGGATGGGGTTACATTGGCATCATTAGACGCTTCTTTGTTAGGTTAAAAAGTCACATGGTAGATAGATAGATTTATTTTGCTATATTATTCTTTTAAATAGCGTTCCTACGACGTTAGACTATCACTTCCGAGTATCTTTTAATATAAAATTATCTTAATACCAAAAATAATTGTATTGTTCTCTTAGCAATAAATAAAAATCTGTCTTTAACATAATTTGTTAAACATAAAATTATAGTCAAACCGTTTTTTCCGTGTAATTTTATATAAAAATCGCCGAGTTCAAGATCCTGTATACAGCAAACGATACAGTCTGAAATCTCTTTTTTACACGCATAGATTTCTGATATTTGGCCAGTTTTATAGCAAAGTGACATTCTTTCAAAATCGTCAAAACTGAATACAGAGCTAGGCAAAACTCAAATACATTATTTTTTCAATTATTTCAAATGAATCAGCCTGTATTTTATATTACAAAATGTAGGTACTTTCATTTTTACTAAACACTCTCTATACCCAAAGTCATTAATTTCTAAGATATTTTAAAGTCTTTTTTTATAAAAGTGTGATTTTTAGAAATTATTTTGATATAACGAGCTGATGTGAGTGGAAAATGACAGTAAGACAGCCGTAAGTCTTAATTATTAGCTAAGAGATTATGTAAATAGACCACGTTTTTTTGGAAGGACGAGTGAATGGTGAAGTTTATTTGGAGTTTTTAGAAAACTATTTACTGTTGTTATTAGAAAATGTTCTCCTAAACGTTCGTCGAAGGATGTGGTATCCGCATGATGGAGTTTTGTTACTTCATACTACGTTGATACACGATCGTCTAAATACCCATTTCCCTGAAAGCTGGATAAGACGAGGGAAACTAATTGAGTGACTAACTCGATCTTTGGAGTTCACTAAAATTGGCTTCTTCATGTGGTCATATGTAAAACTACACAAGGTGATATGAAAAACATAATAAGAGAAGCATTCTCAAATATCAATTTAGAAATGTAAGCCGATCGCTTGAAGAACTTCTGCAATGTTGTGTTGATAGTTGAATACTTTGAACATTTACTATAGAATTTATTGTAGACAGTTGGGTTAATTAATTAAACGTTAATCATCAATATACGTTATAAATGTTTGTATTTTTTAGTTGTATTAAACATGAACCTGTCATTTTTGTATGACAAATTTGTTGTATTAAAATGACTTCAAAAAGTCTCACTTTTTAAAAATATTCCAAAATATCATAGGAATTAATTACTTTAGGCATGGAGAGTGCCTAATAAAATTGAAAGTACCTGAACTAGTCTTTCTTTTTATGATGTAAATACATGGTTATCCATTTTATAGACATTGAGAAACCTTTCGATTGTATTCCGCGACAATTGGTATGGAATATCCTTGGAAAAAGAGGGGTAAATAGTAGATTAAGAAATGCAATTGCTAGAATATATAAGAATACAAGAAATTATGTGAGAATGAAGGATATGCAGTCGGAGGAATTTTTAACTAAAGAAGAATTGCGAGAGGGAGAGGGGGGGTACTACCCCTACACTGTTTAATATAGTCCTCGATGATATTTTAAAAGAAATCGAAAAAAAAAAACAAAGAAAACAAATAGGTTATAGAAATATGCAGGTAGTGGAAGTAGAAGAAAACACCTTCGCTGACGACTTGGAAGTGAAAAAGATTTACAAATAAATTTAAATATTTGGGAAGCAGCCTTAATAAAGAGAAACATGACAATTAACGTCGATAAAACTAAAGTTATGACAATAAGGGAAAGCGATAGTAAAATAGCAATTAAATTGTATAATGCAAAAGTCATAGAACAAGTAGTAACGTTCAAATATTTGGGAGTAAATATACATACGGACGGAAGGGAAGAAACAGAAATTAACAGTAGAATAGAAAGTGCGATAAAATTATATTATGCAATGAACAACGCCTCCACAAGAAAGAAGAAATTTCAAAGAAGACTAAAATATTTACTACCATATTTAAACCTATATTAATATACGGATGTGAAAGTTGGGTCTTAAACAAACAAACGAAGAGCAAAATACGGGTGCTGGAAATGAAATATTTAAGAGCGGTTGCAAGAGTAACAAGAAGAGACAAGAAATGACGAAATAAGAAAAGAATTAAAAGTAGAACCGATTTTGGAAACAATATAGACATCAATTGAAATGGTTTCGGCAAGTGGCCCGTATGGAGGAAAATAGCCAAAGAAAAATAGTATGGAAAGCAAGGTCAATACGAAAAATGAAAAGATGTAGACCAAGAGAAACATGTGAAGTGTTTGAGGGAGAGAGGAATGTCCTGGAGTGATGCAGAAAGAAAAGCAACAAACAAGAAAGAATGGACAAAGTTCATTTATAATAAGAAATAGAAAATCAGGAAGTGATAGATAAATATGTTTTTATATCGAGCTTTGCTGCACTAATTGGTCACCTTGTATATAAGCAAAAAACCCGAAAATGTCTCTTTCGTTATTTCCCTAGCGTCGTTAAGTTATTATTTCATGTTATTCCTATCGATTGACAAACTGCTGTGCAGAACGAAATCGCTTATTGTATTAGCTTTTCGGAAAGGTACCGTACGGCCATCTGGCAGGAATCGATCCTGTCTACAACACGAATTCGTTCGAGAAAACTCGACGGCTCAGCCTGCAACCATCCGCTATCGTCGTGTTCCGGCTACCGTTGAGGATTTTTGGGTCAAAGTGGAAAGAATTTTCCCACCAGACGCCACATACATCGTCGCTGATTTTATAATTGGAATATTGCGTTGATGGCGTTAATTGCAAAAATCTAAATACTCTTTCTCCTTCGGCGCAATTAACATTGCCGAACGCGCATTAAACCGAACGAAATCGAGACCGCTTGTATGCAAATGCAGACGTACGAGTATGCTTTGTATGTATATTGTATCGGAATATGCGAGTTACGAAAGGAAATTAGTCGAGCGGTGTCTTCTGTTACAATAATGAACTAAACGAGCTAGTACCTCGTTTGTAGCGCAACATCAACCAGAACGTAGTAGTAATTATTTTCCGATGTGTCGAGAATAAATTCTCGTCTCTATTGCGATAGAAAACAAGGGCAATCGCAAAACGAACAAAGTTCAGTTTGAAAAGAATGGTACAGGTGCTCCTCGATTAACGACAAATTCGTCTTGGCCATAATTCGAACGTACGAACATCTTCAAAAATATACCGCGAACTGATTTTTAAAACTCCATCAAATCTGGCTTGATAAATTATTGACCTAATAAATGAAATTCTCGACGTGGTTTAACCACCCATTCGTTTAATTCAGTGGTCCCCAAACTGGTTCCTACGCTAAATAAATTAAATAGCAATAAATAAATTGGTAGGGATTTTTATGTTCTAAGAATCTGCACCACGTAAAATATAAGTATAGTGTATGGAAGAGTTGGGTAGGACGGAGTACCTAGGCTTTGATCGTGGATATTTCCAAAAGTATAGATAAAAAGAAGCATGCCTTAATGTGGGAAACCGGTTGTAGCATTGTATTTTGAAAGCTAGCGCCAACATTCATATGGAACGACTTTTAATTTAAGAAAACATTTTCTTAATCAAACATGTCAAATGCCCCGTTTTACCCAACCCGAATAAAATGAGGTTGATAGTTGGGCAAAATGTTCAAAAAGTCACTCATAATCACATTTTATGTATCGAAAGTAGGACAATTTTATTAATATGTTATAGTTCAAGTATAAAATAAATTTTCATAAAAAAACAACCAAATGAAGATCTCTCAAATAAACAAACATAAAGAGTTTCCAGCCCCAAAGAACAACACAAGGGTTGGACCAAATAACTGAGCTTTCATGCAAGAATGTGTTGTTCATTCAATGAATTCAAGAGGTTACGTACTCTCTGTAAACAACAAATTCCAGTTGCTTATAATACCTACTTGGAATATGTTCAAACATCCATTAGGCGTGAACCCAAACAAATATTTCAATATATTCGAAATAAACAAGGCTCTACCAGAATAATTAGTGCACTGACTTATAATGGGATTGTAGTTGACACTCCTCAAAATATTGTTAATGCGTTTTCGAATAAATTTTGTTCTACTTTCCTTGACAGTTCACCTTTTACAAGTACTACTATTAGCAATAATCTTTCTATTACTTTGCCACTAATTTCTGAGGATGAACATGTCATATTCCATGACAATAATATTTCTGGAGATCGCTTAATTCCATTGTTTTTACTAAGAGTGCCATCTCTTAGTTGGTTCTTGCTAAACCTTTAGCAATTATTATTAATTTATCTGTACAGTCATCGACTTTCCCAAAACTATGGCAGAAAATTAGAATCTCTCCGATATTTATAAAGGGTTCAAAATCTGAAGTTGCTAATTACCGACCCATATCCATTTTGTCCGACTTCGGCAAAGCTTTCGAAATTTTTTTATTTCACCGTCTATACGAACGTCTTAAGTCTTTCATTTCACCTTATCAGTATGGTTTTGTTCGTGGGCGGTCAACGGTTAGTAATCTTGTCAGTATTTCGCAATTCATTTGTGGGGAGTTGGACGGGCAGGGTTAGGTTGATGTGGTGTATACGGCTTTTAGTAGCGCTTTCGACAGCGTTGACCATGGGATTTTACTTGGAAAATTAGACTGCGTTGCTCTTACTGCATCTTTCCTGTAACTTATGGAATGCTATTTGATTAATAGATCTAACTATGTGCATTATTATGGTTTTGGGTCTTATGAATTCCTTCCTACTTCTGGTATTCCGCATGGATCCAATTTGGGGCATTTGCTTTTTGTTTTGTACATTAACGATTTGTTGCAGCACTTCTTTTGTCCAGTTCTGGCTTACGCTGATAAAATTTGAATTTATAGTTCGTTGCTAACTTCGGTGACGTCTTAAACTTGCAAAAAAATATCGATCATAAGGCTGCATGGTGTACCAAACACAATTTAAAACTAAATATTAGTAAATGCCGCTTTGTTTCATATACTAGAAAAAAATCATCCAATTACTTTCGCGTATTTGTTAAATCATGATGTATTGCAGAGGGTTGAAACAGCACTGGATCTTGGTGTGCTTTTTGACCAATCTATGAGCTTTGCATCACACATTATTGGCCACTGCTTGTCAACATCTAAAACATGGGAATTCGTCATCCGTTCCTGTACAGCTTTTCAAAGTACACATCTTTTGAAAATATTATACTTTGGCTTCGTTTTAAGCAAGTTGGGGATTGCCTCTCAAGTGTGGTCTCCCCACTATTTCCATCTTCAGTTGTCAGTTGAAAAAATTCAACGACGTTTTCCCAAATACCTATCCTTAATGAAGATGGAGTTTATCTGCATCGAGGGATTGACTACGCGTCCTTATTGGATAGACATCCAGTGGATTCTTTAACGCACCATCGTGAATGCCATGGTGCACGCTTTATTTTGAAGTTAGCTCACGGATTCATCGATAGCCCTTTTCTTCTTGCCTCCTTGGATTTCCTCAGTCCTAGGGCTTCCTCTCCTTCCTCTACCACCTTTGCTCTACCCTGTTTTAGGACCAACATGCTGCTAGCCTCGCCACTAGTGACGATGTGCCGCCCCGCTGATCTGCATTATGAAGATATTTTTCATAATAATATTAATGACTTATTATAACTTTTATTAATTTAAATATCTTTTGTATCATCTTTTTCTTTTTTGTATGTACTCACTTTGTAAATATTTGTGTCCTCTAACTGGTAATCTGTTAGACAATAAAATGAAATAAATTTCATAATACTAATTTACCGCAATTTCTAACATTCATCTTCTTCGGATTCGTTAACCTTACAAAAATCGTTTTTATATCGTCGTTATTGACTTTCTTAGGCAGTAAAAGTGACATATGATTCCAAAAACATAAAATGTTCCGTGTGAGAATAATGTATACGTCCCGAAAGAGGTACATTCCTGTTGTCAACACTGAAAACTGTTGTTATGACCCCTGGTATTCTATCAATTACAATTACAGGAGGGGCAGGATATTAAACCGGTAGAAAAACAAGATAATAATATATTGGTAGTT
Source organism: Osmoderma eremita (assembly GCA_031763485.1). NCBI lineage: Eukaryota > Metazoa > Arthropoda > Insecta > Coleoptera > Scarabaeidae > Osmoderma > Osmoderma eremita. The sequence goes on from JARFOC010000177.1 coordinate 244,552, forward strand.
TAAACAGTTACCTAAAAGAGAGAAACTTCATTAAGTTGTTTTCATGTTCCATGAGCATTCGCATAAATAGAAAATCCTATTGCGTGCTCGTGTAGGTATATAATTTTACGACATTCTCTTTGGTCACATTCATTCATTTTATACAACTATCTGAGCGTTATTTATAAATTTGCAACCAGCATGTATTACAATTTCCCACACGGTGAAATGTTAAAATTCTTTAATTACCATTCGAAAAATATAATTTTGCCCTTGAATTGCAAATATAGTCGTTAGTTAGCTAAAACTAACGCAACTAGTGATTTATGTACTGCATTTGTAAACCATATGCTTTGCAAAGCCGCTTTCACTGGCGTACGAACGTAATTGGAAATCTAATGTATTTAATAAAAATAGTAATGATTAAAATTGACAGAATCGAATCGCAAATTCTTAAATGCATATATAAAGAATAGTTGTAAATACATATTTTAATATTTATTCTACTGTCTTGGTTCATACGCGAACAAATCATATCACACGCCCAAATCTACATATTTATTTGCCATGTATACATATTTTAGGAAGGGTCAAGTTCATTGACCTACTTACAGTTCAACTTTTGCATATTAAGACTCGCAAATAGCATATATAGGCATTAGGTAGTTTGCATATGTACTCACTTGTATTTGCTACTTTAAACATTCATTCATTGTTACAGTCCCTCGAGAAATATGTCAGAAATACGCTAATATAATATACACAAAGCTCAATAGGTATTACAACAATAAACATGCAAATTTGTATAGTAAAGTATGCGTACAGTCGAAGTCACGTTTTATGCTTTTTTCTTGTGGGCAGAACAATGCTCGTTGACACTTTTATTTTCGCGCTTTCTAATTAAACAAACTCTATAGAAATGAGACTAGACATAATACACAACTTCCTAATAGGCATTACCAAGGTTATCATTACTAATATGTATATTCGTTTCCTAGGGACGAAATCCGAAAGTCTGTAGTAGATGAGATTAAACAATTCGTAACGGATATTTATCTAACAATAAGAAGGACTTTCACTATCAAGGAAACAGCAAGTTCAAGTTAGTTCAGCCTCTTTACGTTTCACTGCGTATGTGTGTGGTGATAATTACTAATGCGATACCGACTGTGTCAGGTGGAATTAATAATAAATAGAATTGATGATGTTACGCATTAGATACTACATCGTTTAGCGAGTATTACAGCACATAATACATAACATGGTATATTTAAAGAGTATATTTTCGTTAAGACTGAAATACTTATTTCTCATATATGTAGGTTAAGGTGTCCCTTACTTATTCATATTTGTGTTTCCCGAATTTCTTAGACCTCACGCCTTAGAAAAGTTTATAGCCGACCTGAGGAACACAGAGAAACGATCAGCATCATATAAGTGGTCAAGAGAACCCAGCAGATATGGTATATAAAGGATGTCAATCACTCCATCTTTTTTTTAAATAGGAGCCGTCTGACATGAGTCTCCGGAAATACTTCAGCTGCTTGGTTATTTGTATTTGTCCCCGATTTTTTGTATCCATATCCTATTCCACTCATTCCCAAATCCTTGTGCACTCTACCGATCTGTACAGGTCCATGGCCGGTTGGTCTATATAGTTCTCTGGGTTCATGTTTGGTTTCCCAAAGATTGTTTGTCATCTAGGGTCTAAGGCATTGTATTCACATAGAATGTGGTATGCAGTCTCTATAGCCCTTCATACAGTCTACAGCTTGGATCCTCAATGTCAACCGCAATTTTCTGTAGGTGTCCCTTCAGTGCAGAGTATCCTGCCAGGAGACTTGTTACTGCACGAAGATGATTTAGTAGTTCCTCAGCATGGCTCCTTAATAAAGGTCTTGCCATGGTTTTGCCTGATTGTATTTTTCCAGTATTGTTTTTGTATTTCTTGGACCCATTTTCATATCAGCCTTCGTATTGTGTTTTTAAACACTCCCATGGCAGGCTCTGGGCCTACGTATGAAGACGAAGATTCTTTCTTTGCTAGCTCATCGGCTTTCCCACTGCGTACGGTTCCCGAATGTCCAGGAACCCACAACAAAGTAACTTGATTGTGTTCCGCGAGCACACTCAGTTCCCGTATGCATTCTCAAATCCAGTCTTCATCTCTTTATGGTGGCCTTAATCTACATTTTTTCTGTTGGCCTTTATCCGAAAAGCAAATTGAAATGGATGAAATACTTGAAAGGAAGAATGAAACAATTGTAGTAACAGCGCGCGATACTGGCCCAAAATACCACCCAATCTTTAACAGATTTTCAACATTAGATAAACTTCTTTGAGTTACAGCTCACGTCTTTAGATTCATGAGCAACGAAAAGAAGAAAACAAAATCACAGGATAATAGGAAATCCACAACGCAGTCACTAAACTAACAAAATTGGCGCAAGGAGGGTATACACAGGATATAGAATATCTTGGGGTTCATGAGTATGTACCTAAAACAGCAGTTCGCAAATCATTTTTCGACAGCAACAGCAACATAAAAAAAAGAATTTATAACAGAATTGTAAAGACAATCATTACCTACAGCAGCGAAGTGTGGCAATTGAAAGAAAGAATATCTTGGGGTTCATGAGTATGTACCTAAAACAGCAGTTCGCAAATCATTTTTCGACAGCAACAGCAACATAA
>JARFOC010000177.1:247324-257767 GCA_031763485.1 Osmoderma eremita
AATATTTCAGGGTTTCCGGGATCGGTACCGAAGGAAATAATGAACTTACATCAAATGAAACTAAAATCTCACCGTCTCTCAATTTATGATTTTTGATTTTATTTATAAACTTCAGTGAGTTTTCTAATGAGAAACTTTCTTGCTTGACGGGTAAGTTTTTAAATTCATTATACGTATCCAGGAGTTCTTCACTCATCGAGTTTCGTAGTAGATTTAAAATTTTCATGCCTTGCTAGAAATTTTTTGTTAGAAAAAAAATTATAGTAGATTCTTTAAAATGTGCTAGCCAGAGATAATTAATTAATAATACTGGCCATAGATCTACACTGACGACGCGTTAACGTATAACTGGTTGTCTACAATGTTCTTAATGTTACCTGAAGGAAATACGTATGTGCAACGTTACTAGAAAAGCACGGTATGTGTATGTACACTCTGAGAAAATTATAACTGGGCAGTCGAGCTGTTAGTGGGAAGTGAATTCGCATGTCTACATACTTTACTTCTAGGAAATCCGAAGATTTCATCCAAATACAAACAAGTAATAAAAACTTCAAAGGGATAACACATTTAATAATAATATACACCAGATAATATATTTTGTGCGTAACTGGTCAGATCAGTGGAACCCCAAGATTTATAATCTTATAAATTGTGTCTAGAGATATCTGATATTTGTATCCAACTTTTTTTATTTGACGAAGCATTTTTATTAAGAAACATACACTTTTAATAATACCTACATATATTCTGTATTATAGAGGATATCTTTGTTCCGAGTAAATAAAAATACGAATTATCTTATTATTATTCTACATCAGTGATATGACAAAATAAAATGGCAGATAAGGTTTACACTTTAATAAGCAGGAGTTATTTAGTATTGTAGTTAAGCAAAGCTAATGAGTATACAAAAATCTAAGACGTTTTGGGTAATAATTCTAAAATCTAATAAGTCGCTTCTGAGTGATTCCTAGGACAGACTGAATCACAAACTTAAAGCAACGAATTATGCTTACCTTTCTTATTGGAGTCTTCAGCTTTGGTCGCCATCCTGCTTAAATTAGAGTTCCTAGTAAGCACGTATTTAAAATTATCTCATTTGTGTCATTAGCAATGTCATTAGCGTTGATATTACAAATCAACATCTTGGGAAAGAAGGATAGTACACTGCAGGAGTTCGCTCATACCACACAACAAATTGTGGACGAAGTGGATTTGTGAATAAGAAACTATTAAATCGGACTATTTTCGGCAAAATTATAACAATCCATGTTAAAAAAAATATTCGGACAATAAGGCATGTTTATGAGGAAGAGATGAAAAATGACTTAAATAAAAATGAAATTCCCCATTACAAATAAATTTATGAATAAAATTTAACTACATTTCTCACTATCAAAATCAAAAAAAAACAAAGGAATTCTGAAAACTAAAACAAACTGTAAAAACAAAATCTCAAAACAAATATTTTACATAATGAAACAGAACGTACATAAGGACAACAGAAAGAAAAGAAAAAGAAACGCTGTAAAGAAGTTAAAGAAAACAAAGTAATTGTATAAAAGAAGTAAATAGCCTAACAGTTTTTTAATTTATGTCTGTTTGTTGTTTTTTCATTGAAGTCGTTTTTCCTTTATCTTGTTGAACAAAGGCATTTAAAAATAATAGATAGGATACAACGATTCTCCTTGTTTTCTTTTATTTAGTTTTTTATATGAAGTACTCCAATTAGAGTAATATTAGAAATGCTAATACAATTATCTTTAAACGAATTAGGTCCTACTATTTGACTAGTAATTTGGATAAAAAGTAAACTTTCAATCTCCAACTTTTTAAATTTATTACTGCGTTTATATATTAAGCTAGCTCTACATACATATGAACAACATATAACATGACGAAGAATTGATCACAATAGACCTACCCTTTTATAGACGGTGAATAATCTTTTATATGTTTGTATTGATTCTTAAATTAGGAGGAATATTTTTTTTAGTGATAAAAACTTTGAGACACGTGTTTTAGACCAAAAAGGCACTGTTTACTTCGTTTTATTGCTGGTTATATAAAATAATGTGTACAAGTGCTGTATGTTCAGAATTTTTAGAATATATCTTTCTTTCTGTGGAAAATGGAGAGTACACGGGCCACAAGAGTTCTAGCGCAATTTCCCCATAAGAAATATATTGGGTCCAAGAAAGCTACTTTATTGTGTCCCAACAGATAACCGTTCCATTACAACGGGTGGCTGTTCCAATATATCGGCCAGCCGTTTCCGCCACAACAGATACCCGTTGCAATTCAACAGCTACCGGTTGCAATTGAACGGACACCCGTTGCAATTGAACGGCTATATGTTATGACGGAAACGGCTGGCCGAAATATTGGAACAGCCACCCGCTGTAATGGAACGGTTATTTGTTGGGGCAAAACAGATCATGAAATCCAAGAAAAAGTTTTTTTTTGGGTCCACTGTATTTCTTATGAGGAAATTGCCTTAGAAATCTTGTGGCCCCTCTACTATGGAGATTATGTTCAATAAATTATTAATAAAATACAGATCATTTCGAGAAGGTAGGTTACTGTGACTTCTTTTATTAAAACCCTGAGTTGTAATTAATTTAACTAATATAAATTCTATTAAATCTTTATTGTGATATGTGAGGGCATAATTATGTGTGCTATTTTATACTTTTGTCAACTCATACCTGTATCTGCACAAATAAAAACATTATCTTGCCAAATTATTGTTAGTACATTTTCTAATTACTAATGTAGAATATTTTAAGCTTTTGCCATTCAAATCATAAATTCCTATAGTTTCTCATTATTTTCTCAATAATACTTATTTATTTACTTAACAAATTTTATTTTATAATTGAAAACACCAAGAGGGGTATTTAAAGATCTATATTAATTTTAAAATGTAGAAAAATAACATAACATAAGGACTTCAAACGCCGTGCATTCGACAAAACACCACGCACATCTGTGTACATTTAAATGTATCGATACAGGCTTGGATGCATTATCTCCCCTAGGCCTCGATCGAGACAGCATGACGTTACTCAAATGTATCGAGGCCTCGTAAGCTAGCTTGCGTTGTACCCTACTAAACAACGAATCAAATCAAGTTTTTGTTTCAGTCCCGCTTGGTGACTATTCAGAATCAATTTACTGTATTTTGGAATGCAGATATTTTTTTGAAACATCTTAAATTTACCTGTTCTCTCTAGCTTTTTCTTAACTAAGCTACTAAAGAACACTAATTCACTAAAGTGTAAACTGCTTTTTTTATGTTGTAATATATGGAAAATGTTTCGTATTTCTATGTTCTGCATAATATAGAGGATACGTAGGTGTTGAAGGAGTATAAAAGATAGTACCTATTAATAAAACAATGAAGTTAAGGTTTTCTTCTTAATTATAATACATATGTCAAAACATAAAATTTGGAATGCGATATGAAACTATATGTTAAATACAATAAATCTTTCCATTAAAAAAAATAGGCATTACAGGAAAAATATATCATGGTGTGTTTGAAGTTTATTTTGTATTTATTTTTGTAATTGTTTTTATCTCGAATATTCAGATTTCGCGGAGAGTCGATCAAGAAATCCAAATGCGATTTTTTATAATTTAAACTAGATATTCCCAATTAGCGGGGTGTGCGCGTGTATTTCCCTCTAGCACTGCCCGGATAAATTTTTCTCCTCTTTACAATCAGCGACATTGGTCTTGACTCACTGAAAGAGACGGATTTTGTAATATCTGCGTTCCGTTCAATCTTAATATAACCAAATCCTTTTCCACGCTCCTAGCGACTGAGGGCGATTCGCTGTTCTTAAGGAAGCACATGCAGATTGTTTACCATCTTAATGTTGAAAAAGTGAATTAATAATTTTAGGAAACTGACCAAAAATATAATAACTACACGAAATCTTTGCGAAACGAGTCCACTATAGTTTTACTTCTTCCAATAGGAAATAAATAAAAGGCAAGATAGAAACACATGCCTTGTATTTATTCGTAGAACTAAACAACACTTATTCTACAGAAAAAAATATGTATTAACCAATAATAGTAACAAATAATAACAAAAACTGAAATAATGTAATGAACAACTCAGATTAAAATATTGAAACAATGAAGGAGGAATGAAACTCAAAGAAATCTAAAGAAACTTAAAGAAATCTATGAAATAAAATAAAAATTCAGTTGAAATAATTAAAGATAAATAATCCTAATAATTTAAAAAAGCCGTCCTAAACTTAACCAAAGCTATCACATTTTTATGAATATTTCGTATAATATCCTCCAATACCAATAATTTCCTAGCCAATGAATTAACCAGTTGTTGGCAGAAGTTTGGTGAGTTCTGTAGCCATAGTTCTTCGCAGTGCTGACGCAGTGCATTTCCATTCTATAGATTTTGGTTTAACATATCCTGTACTAATACAATTTGGCCAACATTGGCATAAGCTAATGGAAGGGTGTATTCTTCGAACAAATTCAAATAAACATCTACGGTGATTCTCCCATTAATTGCAAGAAAATTTCCTGGCCCATGACTGCGCATCCGTGCCTAGTACGAAGCGTTTGGTTTTACAACATATTCCTTTTCATATCTTGTCTTTTTAGGTCGTTACACCTTTTGTTTGGCAATTTGGGTGGATCGAATAGTTTTTTTCATCGGAAAACACCAAATTAATGCAGTATTACAAATTCCACCCGAATTTTGAGCATGTTGTTCAGTAAAATGAATACCACGTGCGGGCCTTCTACATCTTTTACCATCTTCCTTTAACCGTCTTCTGATTGTTCTTGTGCTGACAGATAAATGAATACAAGCGTTCTTCGATTAGTTGTAAAAGATTAGTTTAAAAAAAGAAAAGCATATATGTATCTACGTAGAACATGGAACCGTGTATTTATTCACAAATAAAATAGCGTAGGTATTACGCGAACACCCTCTAACACGATTTTATTTTTACCATATAAATACACGAAAACATAAATCACTGTGGGCAACAGCGAATTTTGGTGTCAAAATATTTTGCGCCTAACTTTGAATCCGCGTTATAAGAGGACTACCTGCGATATAAAATTTGTCTATATAAAGAATCTGTTTATAAACATTTTTACGTTAATTATTAGAGTATATGTTTCCATCACATATAAGGTCTTGTTCTACCTGTGTCTCTACATAACCACAAATGTAAATAACTCGTACAATCCAAATTATTTTGATTTTCACTGTTGGAAAAGGGAAAAAACCGAAAATAACAATAAAAAAGTATCGGGTAGTCGATGTTGCTCAAGTGTATAATGTGTCCTTTTCCTCAGGTGAAATGCCCAGAATGTCGCGCGGAACACCGAATTCCCTATCAGGGCATCCAGGGTTTTCCCACCAACGTGACCCTCCAGCGATTCCTGGAACTGCACATAGAGATAACCGGAGAATTACCGGATCCTACGAGCGGCCAGATAATGGAGAGATGTAACGTGTGTTCTGAGAAGGCATACTGCAGTTTCTGCTACCACTGCGACAAGAAAATCTGCGAAGAATGCAAGGGCGCCCACATGGACATCTTGCGCAGGGAAATCACCAGAATAAACAATCAAATCAGAAGAGGTCTCCATCGCCTACAAGACACCCTCGGCCTTGTCGAAAAGAACACCCAAAACATTCAGATCAACTGTCTATCAGTCACCGAAGAAGTGGACGAAATTTACAGGAGACTGTCGAAGGCACTCAAAGATCGCACGGAATACCTGCGAGGCGAATTGGATCGATACTTGGGCACGGAACTACGAAGTCTGACGACACTGAAGGACAATTTAGAATTAGAAATCGGGAATATTCTCAGCAACTGCGATTTGGCCGACAAACATATGAACGAGAACATCAACTGGGACGACTGTGAATTAATGGATTGCAAGGAGATCTTTCTGAAGACTGTAGAATTCATCAGGAATTTTGAATACGAAACGTCCGATTATAGTAGAAAGGTGCGATTGGTTTTAGCGCACGATCCCAATCAATTGGTATTGAACGTCGCCGGTTACGGGGACTTGAATATATCCAATTTACATCCGACGACGTCCACTTTCGGACAGGGCAGCCATTTACAACCGCCCGGCGGTAATGCTCCCGGATTGATGAGATCCAAAAGCGATCACCGATTGGCATCTCAATTTAGACAGCAAGAAGAACGGGGGCAATACGATAGAAGCGGAGGAGGAGTAAGTTACGGCGATGGAAGCGAGGATCTGCCGCTTAGTGGCCGGAAATTTGGCGAAAGGTCGAAACAGCCGCCGACGGACAGATACGGCGGCTACAGTAGCAGAGGCGGTACGGAGTACGGAGACGACTACGATACCGATCCGTCAAGATCGACGACCAGATCTCGCTACAGATCAAGATTCAATCGGCATCAGGCAGGCGGCGAGGATTCTGATAACGAAGTATCCAGTGGTAGGGGAGTGCGTTTCAGCTCCGAACAGCAGCAGCATAAGGAACGCGAAAGAGTTATTGATACGGAAGATGTCACCAGGGGGCCGCTCAGTGGTATTACGCGACTAGCCGATTCGCCACGCGTAATGCAAAAACTGCAGGAAGCCGGCAGCCCGAAAAAGAGAGAAACCGCTCCCGTGCCGGCGCAAACGCAACCAGTACAAAGTCAACCCAAGACGGTCGTTCCGAAGAGACCGCCGCCGGCGAACAGACAGGTCAGTGAAGAGGATGAAATTGGCAGAATTAAAAAACAAAATAAGGGAGCGACAACGTCTACTACGGTCGCTGAGCAAGAAAGCCTTCGCCCTCCGCCACCGACGACGGTTGCGGTAGCCAACGAACGCGTAACAACTGCTAAGCGCGAAGAGCCCGAAGAGAGGCACCCGAGTTCTAGGAAGACACCTCCGGCCCCAGAGGTGAGTTTGCAAGAACCGTAGCCTCGACCCCGATCAAGTATTATACAAAGTACCTGGAGTCCTCCCAGTGCAATCTTCTGGGACGGCAGCACCTAGTCAAAGTTGTTTTATGCTCGCATTATGTTTTAAGTGTGTGTTAAGAAATAAATAATTTATGTAATATTGGCTGACTATTGAATTTTCTGCTTATGTAAGAAATTTAATTTTGTATTATAGTGAAGAGTGGATATGTTAACCGTGAATGCTTACGCACGCACCAATGTGCTAGATAATCTATATATTTAATAGAGTAATTAAATAATGTTTGTTTGTATCGACATGTGCTTAGTTCCTGTCAACTTCTCTGTACTTCACTGCGTGCTTATACATCAAATTACACAAATTACATATTACTATAGTCAATACTACCTCTATTCACTATTTATTACTTCTGCTACTATTACTATTACGTACTTCATTACAATACTATTATACTATTAATTGTTGTCGAAATTTTCACGATACAATACCACTGCATGAGAGGCGCGGGGTTCCGTGATGAACCGTCGCTTACCCGATCATCGTCGGGCTCCGCCGTTTAAACCTTTAAACCAAACATTTTTCCCACGCAGGCTACGTCCAGCGCTGAAGAAACTGACGAAGAATCAATAAGCTCCGTACATAAGAAGCCACCATTAAAATCGTCTGGCGGAAGGACAACGTCCGCGGAACCGACGCATAAGAAACGATCGACCAGTACGGAATCCAGCAGTTCAACCGAGTCTTCCGCTTCGTCGAACGCCTTCAGAAACAGCAGAGGTGCGATTTCCAATGATCATCGGCGTTAATTTCATATTTACCGTCTCTTTTCGTAGATGGGGTCTCCACCACCACCACTAGATCTAGAATACCCACTTCTTCGGTGACAATTGTGCCAAAAGAGCAGCCACCGGCCAAACCTTTTCAGAGTAGATTCTTGGCAAATAGTAAATCATCCGCCGCAGCAGCACCACAGATAGCGACCTCTCAGAAGGAAGAACAGTCTGACACTAGTTCCGAAGAAGAGACAGAAACGGAGGAGGAATCGGACGCGGAGGAAACGCCTAAGAGAGATAACAAAGAAATGGCCAAAACAGATATCGGTCCGTTACTCGCCAGAAGTGCTCAAGCTAGAGATAACGGCAGCGAGTCGAGACGAAACAGTAAAGATGAGAGCGCCATCTTGCGACGCTCTATACCGAAGGAGGAATCGATCTCCACTAGCGGTTACACGAGACGTAGATCTGCGGTGCCGGAGGAGGAATCTTCACCCTCCAGATACGGATATACGAGTAGATTTTTGAATAAGAGTAGAAGCTCGGCGGTGGTTCAACCGCCAGAAGATGATGAGTCGCCTAGATACGGGCAGGAAGACACGGAGAGCAAATATCCCAGCGGTCGATCGAGATACATGGCCCTAAAGGAGAGAAGGCAACGCTTGGCCAGAAGCAGAAGTAGTCACAATTTTGCTGACGAAGACGATCCAGAAGAACCGCTATCGCCGACCTCTTCCAATCCCTCCGCGTACTTGGCGTCTAGAGGTTACAGCTCGGGAGCCATAGTTGGCAACGATTTATCGAGGAGTCGGTCTTCGCATGCGCTCAAGTCCAGGGAGAATTCTCCCGAGAGACCGACCGCTGGTGCAGAAAAAGATGGCGCCGCTTTAAGTTCGTGGGCTAGGTATTTGAAGAATAAGTACGGCAATCGGACGTCAGGCAAAGACAAAGACGGTGGCGCCGTATCCTCCGTCGGTACATCGGCGAATAGTTCCGCAGCAGCCAGAAGATTATCCTTAGGTTTACCGTTGAGATCATCGACAGAATTGGGGAGCTCGGATGATGATCAAAAAAACATGCAAGGCTCCCCCACTACCCCTACAGCAGTTACGGTGGCAGCAGCAGCCGGTAAGTAACTGCCGTTTATACTGTTTTATTTTCATGTTCCTTCATACTACGTACAGAAGGATGATGATCTATTCACTAATTCTATTGCTTTTCACGTTGTACCTATACGATTGGATTCGGCCGATATTAATTATATTTTGTGGAATAGGTATCGCAGCGGCGGCAGCAGTAGGTACCTCCCCTAGGAGTCAGTACATGCAAAAGAGCCACCAACTGTTCACGATAGGGAGTCGGGGGAGCGAGCCTGGATTATTCACGTGGCCTCGCGGTGTTGCAGTGGGTCCGGACAACACCATCATTGTAGCTGATTCGTCTAATCATCGTGTCCAAGTATTCGACGCCAGCGGAAAGTTTCTCAAGCAATTCGGCGGTTACGGAAATGGCGAGGGGGAATTTGACTGCTTGGCCGGCGTGGCCGTTAATAGAATAGGACAATACATCATTGCCGATCGGTACAATCATAGAATTCAAGTAAATTTCCGTTTGTATGTTTCTTGTTTATTAAACACTACATTCTTTTCTCTTTCCTCCACGTACAGGTATTCGATCCGTCTGGCAGATTTTTAAGAGCCTTCGGAAGCCAGGGCACTACCGACGGCAGATTTAATTACCCGTGGGGCATAACCACTGACGCATTAGGTTTCATCTATGTATGTGATAAGGAAAATCACAGAATACAGGTAAGCGCACTGTTCATCTATCTCTCTACAACCAAAAATTGATGTCCCAGCGATTATATATAAAAAAAACTCTCGATTCCTAGATATTCACCGTATTAGATTTCTTCTTTGACATTTCTATTTGTACCTTAAATATCTTAAAAAGCCAGCCGTTATACTGTTGTATTGCACATTTTGTAAACCTCTCCATAAGGTGGAAATAATATGGAAATATTGACAAAAAATAAAACTGAGGAACACTAGGGACACTTTCTAATTGTACGACCTAACGCTCAACGTAGAGCCTACATGAGTAGCGTGGAAGTAGACAGCTTATTGCATTCATTGGCTGCCTCCCAATGCATAAACACGAATGTGCAGTGGCTGTGTGTATTTTAAGAATGCCTTACGTGCATTTATAAATGTGCAAAAAAGCATCTATTGTTTGACGTATTTGAGTAGGAAGAAATTTCTTTGATGTTTCAAGTATTTCGAATAAAATAGTACTGTAGTCTTATTAAACTGTTCTGAAAGGTAATTTCATTACTTTTTGCTGTGAACTTTTTTTGTGGTTGAACTAGGATAAGATCTAAACCAAAATCATGTTTTTATACAATAAATAACAATATCAAAGGTTTAGATCTTTCATATATTTAAAACATAATATAACGAAATAATTATATGTATATACTTATGCTGAAATGATGATGTTTCTCAATGAATGTATGTGAATGTATGTGCGGTTTCTGTGTCTATTTTAAAAACGCAATCCAGATAAATGTCGAAAATATTCTTTCCGGAATGATGAGTCATATTAGACACTGACGTATATAAAAGCAAGCAGGTACCACAATAATATTCAATTCTTTATACAGCATTAGGAACAGTTAAATACGTGCCGCACAATATGATGTCAACAGAAG
>JARFOC010000177.1:265388-290445 GCA_031763485.1 Osmoderma eremita
CCTTTGCCTTTTTCTCAGCTTCTGCTTTTAGTATCCTCTCGGTCTCCTGTTTTGCTTTTCTATCAGTTTCTTCTTTAGCTTTTTTATCTGCTTCATTCTTTAGATTCTTCTCTTCGTCTTCTTTCGCTCTTTTAGCCGCCTCTTCTTTAGCTTTCTTTTTGGCCTCTGCCTTTGTTTTCTTCTCTTCCTTTTCTTTCGCCTTCATTTCCTCCTCTTGCTTCAATTTTTTATCTTTCTCTTCTTCCTCTTTTTTCTTAGCTTCTTCTTGTTCTTTTCTATCGGCTTCCTCCTTTGTCCTTTTATCGGCTTCTATTCTTTCGACCTCCTCGTTTGCTTTTCTATCAGTTTCTTCTTTAGCTTTTTTATCTGATTCTTCCTTTAGTCTCCTCTCTTCCTCCTCCTTCGCTTTTCTAACCGCTTCCTCTTTAGCTTTCTTTTTGTCTTCGGCCTTTGCTTTCTTCTCTGCGTCTTCCTTTACCTTCATGTCCTCCTCTTGCTTCAATTTCTTATCCTTTTCTTCTTCTGCTTTTTTCTTAGCTTCTTCCTTTTCTTTTCTATCGGCTTCCTCCTTCGCCTTTTTATCAGCTTCTATTCTTTCGACCTCCTCGTTTGCTTTTCTATCAGATTCTTCCTTGGCTTTTTTATCTGATTCTTCCTTTAGTCCCCTCTCTTCCTCCTCCTTCGCTTTTCTAACCGCTTCCTCTTTCGCTTTCTTTTTGTCCTTAGCCTTTGCTTTCTTCTCTGCGGCTTCCTTTACCTTAATTTCCGCCTCTTGCTTCAATTTTCTATCTTTCTCTTCTTCCTCTTTTTTCTTAGCTTCTTCCTGTTCTTTTCTATCGGCTTCCTCCTTTGTCCTTTTATCGGCTTCTAATCTTTCGACCTCCTCGTTTGCTTTTCTATCAGTTTCTTTTTTAGCTGTTTTATCTGATTCTTCCTTTAGTCTCCTCTCTTCCTCCTCCTTCGCTATTCTATCCGCTTCCTCTATAGCTTTCTTTTTGTCTTCGACCTTTTCTTTCTTCTCTGCGTCTTCCTTTACCTTCATTTCCTCCTCTTGCTTCAATTTCCTATCCTTCTCTTCTTCCGCTTCTTGTTTAGCTTCTTGCTTTTCTTTTCTATCGGCTTCCTCTTTTGCCTTTTTATCGGCTTGTATTCTTTCGACCTCTTCGTTTGCTTTTCTATCAGTTTCTTCTTTAGCTCTTTTATCTGATTCTTCCTTTAGTCTCCTCTCTTCCTCCTCCTTCGCTTTTCTAGCCGCTTCCTCTTTAGCTTTCTTTTTGTCTTCAGTCTTTGCTTCCTCCTCTGCGTCTTCTTCTGCCTTCGCTTCCTTCTTTTGCTTCAATTTCGTATCCGTTTCTTCTTTTGCCTGTTCTTCTGTTTCTTCCTTTTCTTTTCTATCAAATTCTTCGTTTATCTTTTTATCAGCTTCTTCATTTGCTATTCTCTCGACTACTTCCTTTAGCTTTTTGTCGGCGTCCTCTTTCTTTATCCTTTCTTCTTCAATTTGTGCCAATTCAATATTGCTTTGTTCTTTAGCGCAAACTAATAACTTGTACGTAATACATAAAACTTCTGCCATACCACTGATGTTCCTCAAAATAGATTTGGCATCCTCTATCTCACTAGTTATATCATGGATTTTGGTGCTTATCTCATTGCCAAGACGTTGAATTTGCTTTACATTCTCAGACGCATCAAGAGAATTTATTAGTCTCTGATCCAGATCAGGAACTTCATGTAACATCTCGCAAACCGCCTTGAATTTACTTAGAACTTGTTTTGTGTTGTCTTCGACGCTAAACGCTAAAATACCTTCTTGTAACGAAGTCAAGACGTCTGTGTAACCCCTAACAACCTTAGTGGTTTCTGGATTTTGAAATTCATGTTTTACAAGTAAGAGACACTTTTCCAATGGATCTAAGACTTCGCTCAATTTGTATACTACTTCTTTAACGTTAATTTCTTCCTTCGTTTGCCCTACTTCAGCTTCAACATGTTTAGCCAATCGTTCGATCTTATTGATAACCTCCACCACAACCTTATCTACATTTTGCAACTGCTCCTTCACTTCTGTGAGATCCTTTTCTTTTTCAATCGCCTTTTCTAAGTGAGTATGTAGATTTTGAAGTGAAGAAACCGTTTCTGTTACATCCTCAGGTAGTATATCTTGTTCAAAACATTCTACTGCTTTTGAAACTACAGTGATAGGTTGCTTGATAGCTTTTATGTTTTGTATCGATTCGCTAGTTATTTCTCCTATGGCAGTAGTTTTTAGAAGATTGGGTACGCACAGTATTGTCTGTTCTAAAACATTTAATGGTAACGATAACTCTGTCAGGCAACAGATTCTTTCTGCGTCCCCTTGATGTTTCTTGGATATTGCATCTAATTTTGTCAGCAAGTTGTTTAAGACATGTCGTGTATCTTTGACCCCCTCCATGTATTGTGTTTCTTGTAAGTCTACCAAAACTTCTTTGGCAGTTTCAGATAGAGCAACAACAGCTGCTTTTACAATTTCAGATTCCCCATCTAATGTTAATTTATCAGCTTCCACCTTTAAATTCTTTAAGGAATCTATAATATCTGGTGTTCTCCCTGCAAGAGCTAGAGTTTTACTTTCAGCAGTATTTACAATGTTTATAGCATTAGATAAGTGCTCGATGGGTTTCACCATATTTTCCAATTGCAATGCTACATTCTCAGCTGTATTTATGCCGATGTCATCGTTAATTTCCATAGAATCCAATACGTTTTGCGTGTCAAGTATATTTGAGTTTAACTTTGCAATGCTACTTGATCTAGCATCTTGAATATCTATTTTCTTTAGGGTATCTTCGAAAGAATGCAATACCAACTTACAGGGCCGCAGTATCTTCTCCTTTTCCATGGATTTTAACGCGTTTGTGATTCCTGATTTTAATTCTTTTAATGGCGCATTCACCACCGACTCACATTGATCAATTACTTCTCCAGCTAAAATGTTTTCTTTAATTTTTGTTAGAGTCTCAATTGTTGCTAATTGTTCTGCCTTTGTTTCTACTGCAAAGTTTAGTGTTTTCAAAGGCTGCATAATTGGTTTTAATTTTTCTATGAGTTTAGATGCATTCTCTTTATTTTCATTTGAAACTATTTTTGCTTCTTCCTCAATTATAGTCCGTATTGATTCGAATGGCTTTTGAAGATCTATTACTTTCAGCATACCACATTTGGGCAATTGTTTTTCATCCATTAATAAAATTGATTTCTTAGCGTCCATTATTGTTCGACTCATATTTCCTAAGGTCCTTCTATGCTTTTCTGTGTCTATATTTTTAACTGTTTCAACCGTTTCTTGTAAAGAATTGGCCAAGTCTTTTACAGAATTGTTGATGAGGAAGACTTCGTTGTCATCGCTTTCCAAAAATGAAATTTGGGAGATTTCGTTATTAAGAGTCGTAAGTGCTGTTAATGCGTTCATTTCCAAAACTTTTATATCGAGACAATGTTTCATTTCTTCCACCGCAGATATCAACTTTCGTGCTTCATCTTTAATAGGATTCATTTTCTGTACTACCACATTCTTCTGTTCTGCTGTACATCTAACACTGCTTTCCACGTCTTCTACAGCCCTTCCAAGATTTGTCAAGGGTGTTGATAGCCCCTTCAATGAAACTGCATACTCATTGGCATCTTCATTCGCAATTTCGGCAGAACTTTCTTCAATTACTTTTTGGGCATCTGCTATTGATGCTCTAACATCTTCTAAAGCAAGCTGAGCCTTCATATCATCTTCCAAGCCTTCAATCGACTCTTTAACTTTTATGTTTAGATTACTTAACATACCAGTATTGAGGTACTGGCCCTCAACTTCTGAAAACTGTATATCTCTAAGGTTATCTTGGATACCCTTGAAGATTTCTATCAATTGCCTTTTCGAAGATTTCACATCAATTGGTTTATCAACCGTTGATAATTCACAAATTAATTTGTTCAATTCCCCAAGCGGTTGAAGCAAAATGCTCAGTTTTTCATTAATACTCTTAATGGGAACTAGCACGGCTTCGTCAGTTTTATATTTCCCGAATGATAAACCGATTTTCAAATCGTCTAAAGACTTGGCAACCCCACTTAGTAAGTTGGGGTTTATACTAAGACTTTTTTGTGATATGCTTTCATTTATTCTAATAATATTTTCCTTGATTTCTTTGGAACCATCCAGAATGTTTAGAATTTCTTGTTCTCTGGCCTCTTCTGTACCAATACAAATTTCGTTTAAGGTACTTGAGAATGCTTGCAAACCATGATTGAGTTCTGTTACAGATTCGTTAGATGAAACATCGATCGGAATAGATTTGATTTTAGCGATGACATCACGCAATACTCCTACCACTTCTGAAATTTCAACTTGTTCTTCGTAGGCGAAATTTTCAAGTATCGCATTGAGTATTCCAATTGGCTCTTGTATTATCACCACTTTATCAGAAAATTCTTTTACCTCAGGTTCTAGAGCATGAATTTCCATTTTTTTAATCGCTGCCTTTATATTCTCAACTGGCTTTGTTAATTTCATAAATGATTCTACACCTTGCAGTTGTTTATGCTGGAATTGGTTCAACGATGGATTCTCTAAATTATTAACCAATTCTGAACATGTCAATTCAACCTTTTCTAACACTCCTTTGATCTTGATTTGCTCGTTGGTATCACTGACAACCTCTCCAATTTTATCTTTGAGATTCTGTAACGCCTTCTGAATAGCCGAAACTGTTTCTACTTTGAGATAATTCATCTTACCGATGACCTTTTGCATCTGGATTAAGGGGAATAACAGTTTGGCGTTATTTTCAATTAATGTTGCATCATCTATTGCTGTAGAAGCAATATCTTGACTTACAAACTGTAAGGAGATCAAAGAATCTTCTAGGGAATTCAAATTTTCTTCCACGGCAAATGCTGTTGTTAAGGATTTGGGTAGATCAGCTTGTTCTATAGCCGATAAAGATGTTTGCAAGGCTTCTAGGGGATCTAGAAGCTTTATAGGTGGAAAGCTGGGAAGCTCTAAATGCAAATTGCTTTGAATTCGTTGGATGTTGATTAGAATTTTTCCAATATCTTCCTTAGCATTAACTATAGGCTGTAGATGTTCATTTTCTAAAGTATTTAGAATCTTATCTATGACTGTAGAAACAATTTTAAGAGATTGGTTGAATAAAACAGTTTCTTTTCCCTCTGAAGTTATTGCTGTTTGAATGGTGGAATGCACATCATTTAAGTCTGTTATGGTTTTAGTTATTTTAACTTTTACTTCATCTTTAGACGGTTGTTCCTGAAGTGATTCTAGTAAACTATGAACATCTATTGCTAGCTTAGAAATTGGTTCTTGTAAAATTCTAACTTCACTTATTATTTCTGTCCTTTCTAAACTAATTTCTTCCAAAGTTTGACATGTTTTAAGCAAAGGTGTTGCAAGATTGGATATTTCTGAAATTCCATATGGAATTATAATACCAGACGATTTAAATCTCTGCATATTATCTGCCAACTGGTGCAACGCCACTTTGACCTTTTCTAAAGGCTTGCAAGCATCTGCCAATTTGATTTTATTTAGGGCAGCATCAATTCCTGTTTCTAACAATTGCAAGGGTTCCGCAACATCTTTTAGACTTTCAACGTCGTTTCTTCGAGTTATTTTAATTGCTTCACGTAAACTATTCAAAGCATCTACAAATTCTGATTGTCGTTCAGCACCTGATCGAGTTGTCATTTCTGTTAGAATATTCACTGGTTTGACTAAGATATTTAATTTTTCGTAATCTACTAGTGAAATTTGCGGTAAATTTCCTACTTTCTCTAAGCCCTGGACCATTGTCTCTAACGGCAGAGATAATTCAAGTAAAACTGCGCTCATGGGAATGGATTGTTCTTGTAGTATAATTGATTTGGATAAATGTTCGAATGAAGTCTTCATGACATGCAATTGATGCATTGCAATCGCTTGAATAACGTCTCTTAGCTTGTTAGAAATGTCCGCAGCAATAACATTGATGATACTAAACTGTTTCGGCAGAGTTCTATCAAATGAAGCGATCAAATTTTTCAGTGCTACCAGTAAAGATTCTTCGTCATTTTTAGTAACTTCTACCAAGTTGCTTAGAGCAGAAATTAGATCTGATAATTTGACGATGTCTCTATCCAAATCAGCATTAGAAGTTGCAAGCTCTTTCAAGATATCTCGGCTAATATTTTCGTCCTTTTGAACAATTTCTAATTCAGATTTTAACATGCTAAACAATCCACTAGCTCCAGCTAATAGTTCTAAAGCTCGGATCTTTTCATATTTCAAATTATTCAGAATTGTTTTGAATTTGGTAATATTTGAACCTAATCTTTCCAGATTTGCACACAAATTTAAAGTATGGATAGGCGCTTCCGGTACCATCTGTTGATGAATTTGTGCAACTTGTGATTGTAACATCTGCACAGGTTCTATAATTAGTGGTATTACTTGCGTATCAGAAGCAGAAGATATCTTTTCCAAACTTTCTTTGAGAAACTCAACAGCAAATGCTAGATCCTTATTATCTTCTAATAAGATCGGTGTTACACGTTCAAGAACTGTAGCTTGGATTGTTGTTGTCATTAGTTTAATCGGTTCTTCTAGCTCTTTAATTTGCTCTAATGTACTCTCTAGCAGTAAAGTAGGAACTTGACTTTCATGTGTTTCTTCCAAGAGTGACACTGATTCTTTTAAGATATCTAAAGAATCTGACAAATCGGCTATACTATGCATGGCTTGTTGAGATTCTGGTCGGATTTGTACCTTAACGGATTTACAGCTGATATTCAAATTTTCCAACTCAGTCTTCAACGCAGGCAAGATGTCTTTGATCTTCGACTCGACATTCAATGTGGCTTCTTTAGATTTTTCCACATCAGATTCACTTTCGATTTGCTCTTGTATTTGTGCAATTTTTGCTTGCAAAGCTTGTACAGGTTCTACGACTACCTGCATTACTTGTGTATCTGAAGAAGCTGATATTCTCTGGAGGCTTTCTTTAAGGGTCTTAACAGCAGATCCAAATTCTTTATTGTCCTTTAACAAAGTTGATGTTTGTGGTCTAAGAATCGTGTTTTTTATTGCTATTGCCATCAATTTCACTGGTTCTTCCAACTGTTTAATTTGTTCTATAGTGGATTTTACCAATAAAGGAGAAGCCTGTTCTTCTGTTTTCTCCTCCAACAACGAAACTGTTTCCTTGAAGGTGTTAATAGATTCTGATAGTTCGGCTATGCTTTTAGTTGCTTGTTGTGACTCTGGTTGTAATTGTATCTTGACCGATTTACAAGTGCTATCTAAGAATTCCAATTCAGCTTTCAACTTGGAAACAACTTCTTTAATCTTTCCTTCAGTCTTCACTATAGGCTCTAATACTTCTGTAGTCTCTTCTTTTGCTTCTTCTACAATAGCCTCCCTTTCTATTTGGTCTTGGATTTGAGCCATTTGTGCTTGTAAAACTTGCAGAGGCTCGATCACTATCTGCATCACGTGAGTCTCTGAAGCAGTTGCTATTCTATCTAAATTTTCCCTGAGCGATTTAACAGCGCAACTCAGTTTTTCGTTATCTTTCAAAACAACAGGTGTTTGCGGTTCAAGAATCGTAGCTTCTATAGCAGTTGCCATTAACTTTATTGGTTCTTCCAGCATTTTAATTTGGTCTAAGGTACTTTTTAGCAATAGAGGAGACACTTGATCTTCAGTTACTTCCTCCAGCAGTTGAACTGTTTCTTTGAATGTGCTTATAGATTCTGATAGTTCAGCTATGCTGCGAACTGCTTGTTGTGATTCTGGTTGAATTTGTACTTTTACAGATTTGCAGCTGGTATCCAAATGTTCCAATTCGGCCTTTAACATGGGCAAAACATTCTTGACATTAAGCTCAGCATCTAACACAGATTCTTTAGCTTCTTCCACAGCAGATTCACTTTCGATTTGCTCTTGTATTTGTGCAATTTTTGCTTGCAGCGCTTGTACAGGTTCTACGACTACTTGCATTACTTGTGTATCTGAAGAAGCTGATATCCTTTGGAGACTCTCTTTAAGGGTCTTAATAACAGATGTAAATTCGTTATTGTCTTTTAACAATATTGCTGTTTGTGGTCTAAGAATCGTACTTTCTATCGCAGTTGCCATCAACTTCACTGGTTCCTCCAACTGTTTAATTTGTTCCATAGTGGATTTTATTAACAAAGGGGAAGCCTGTTCTTCTGTTATCTCCTCCAACAACGTAACTGTTTCCTTGAAGGTGTTTATAGATTCTGATAGTTCGGCTATGCTCTTTATTGCTTGTTGCGACTCTGGTTGTAATTGTACTTTGATGGATTTACAACTGCTATCTAAGTGTTCCAATTCAGCCTTAAACTTCGAAAGAACTTGTTTAGCCTCCACTGTAGGCTCTATTATTTCTGCAGTCTCTTCTTTTGTTGCTTCTATAACAGGCTCCCTTTCTATTTGTTCTTGTATTTGCGCAATTTGTGCTTGTAAAACTTGGACAGGTTCAATAACTATCTGCATCACTTGATTGTCCGAAGACGCCGATATCCGATCTAAATTCTCCCTGAGCGATTTAACAGCACAAGCCAGTTTTTCGTTATCTTTCAAAACAACAGGTATTTGTGGTTGAAGAATCGTAGCTTCTATAGCAGTTGCCATTAACTTTATTGGTTCTTCCAGCATATTAATTTGGTCTACGGTACTTTTTAGCAATAGAGGAGAGACTTGATCTTCAGTTACTTCCTCCAGCAGTTGAACTGTTTCTTTAAATGCGCTTATAGATTCCGATAGTTCAGCTATGCTGCGAACTGCTTGTTGTGATTCTGGTTGAATTTGTACTTTTACAGATTTGCAGCTGGTATCCAAATGTTCCAATTCGGCCTTTAACATGGGCAAAACATTCTTGACATTAAGCTCAGCATCTAACACAGATTCTTTAGCTTCTTCCACAGCAGATTCACTTTCGATTTGTTCTTGTATTTGTGCAAGTTTTGCTTGCAGAGCTTGTACAGGTTCTACGACTATCTGCAATACTTGTGTATCTGAAGAAGCTGATATCCTTTGGAGACTTTCTTTAAGAGTCTTAACAGCAGATCCAAATTCTTTATTCCCTTTTAACAAAATAGCTGTTTGTGGTCTAAGAATCGTGCTTTCTATTGCTGTTACCATCAATTTCACTGGTTCTTCCAACTGTTTAATTAGTTCTATAGTGGATTTTATCAATAGAGGGGAAGCCTGTTCTTCTGTTATCTCCTCCAACAACAAAACTGTTTCCTTGAAGGTGTTTATAGATTCTGATAGTTCGGCTATGCTTTTAACTGCTTGTTGGGACTCTGGTTGTAATTGTACCTTGACGGTTTTACAACTGCTATCTAAAAGTTCCAATTCAGCCTTAAACTTGGGAAGAACTTCTTTAATTTTTCCTTCAGCCTTCACTGTAGATTCCTCCACGGGAGTCTCTTCTTTTGTTTCTTCCACCCTGGACTCCCTTTCTATTTGGTCTTGTATTTGAGCAATTTGTGTTTCTAAAACCTGGATAGGTTCGATCACTATCTGCATCACTTGATTGTCGGAAGCAGTTGATATTCTAATCAAATTTTCTCTGAGCGATTTAACAGCACAAGTCAGTCTTTCGTTTTCTACAACAGATATTTGTGGTTCAAGAATCGTAGCTTCTATAGCAGTGGCCATTAACTTTATCGGTTCTTCCAGCTGTTTAATTTGTTCTAAAGTAGTTTTCATCAACACCGGAGACACTTGATCTTCAGTTACTTCCTCCAGCAGCTGCACTGTTTCTTTGAATGTATTTATATTTTCTGATAGTTCAGCTATGCTTCGAAGTGATTGTTGTGATTCTGGCTGCATTTTTACATTTAAAGATTTGCAACTGGTGTCCAAGTGTTTCAACTCCGCCTGTAGTGCAGATATAATATCTTTCCCTTCTCCAGAATCTACTTGAATTTGTACTTCAGTGACGGCACTTACTATTTTCGCTAAAGACTCAGTGATTGTGATACTTTGCGGTTGAGTTTGAAGATTGGATTGTAAAATAACGATATTCTCTTTCAAGTTGGATAAAGCCGATGAGAGTTCTGATTTTATGTCATCAAATTTGGCAACCTGTAAAGTATTCGTTACAGTTACAGTAGCTGCCGACAGTTTTTGTAACGGTTCTTCTAAAATCGTCAAATTTTGTACGAGATCTTCAGTTATAATTCGATCTATGGGTGATGTGTCGAGCTGCAGGACATTTTCTTTTAGTTCGTGCAGGGATTCGGTTACGTTGACCAAACTAACCACAGCTTTTTCCGGAGAGAGTTTGATTTCCTCCACTTTGAACTTCAATTGCTCAATGTTGTGTTCAACCACTTCGATAGTCGTAGCAATTCCTTGCAGCGCAAAAAGAGGTGGTTTCAGCAGCTTCTTCTTAATTTCCAACAGCAAATCGGCAACATCGTTTAATGGTTTCAAACTAACATTGTTTTCAGCAGTTGTAACTTGCGCCAGCAGATTGTCGATAGAATACTTGAAGTGTTGCTCTTCAATACCCTCATTTGAAAGATCGATAGCAAATTTTTCCATAGGCTCTATCAAAAGTGTTAATGTTGCACATGATTCCTTGTCCAGGGTTATCAACGCCTTGTCAAAAACATTTAACGGAATGGAAAGAGTGGTGATCAGATCTTGAACATTAGTCAAACACGAAGATGTCTTAATATTCTTGATATTTGCAGACACTAACGCAAGTTTTTTGATTGGAAGTTTAAGCTTTTGAATCGAAGATACTTTATGCACTTCCGCAGCTATATTTAGCACATCTGAATTGACCAACATGATTTGTTGCGCAAAAGGCCCAGGTAGATTTCCAGAATTTATCAAAAAATTCAGATTTTGTCCAAAACTTTGAAGACCTTCCAAAAATTGTACAAAATCGACCACACCAATATCTAATTTTATAAAGTCTGTCATTGCCGTGGATAATAACTCGGTAGGTTCTCCGCATGAAGTCAACATTGACAATAGATCTTCTGATAAACTTTTGTCTTCATCTCTAATAAATCTTTCTACTTCAATCAAATTATTTCGCAGTGATTCTATTGGTCCTATCAGATTAGTTAACAATTCCTGATTTTCTGCGTTTGTAGTATTTACAATTGCAGCTTCGAAATCAACAGAAGTATTATGCAATGATTCCAAGGATGAACAAACTTTATCAATGAGATCCTTACGTTTCAGATAGTGTTTGAATTCACCTATAACGCCAATCAGTTTATTTTGATATGCTTGCAAACACGAATTGATTTTCTCAATTTTCTCAGCAGCTATGGTAGAAAAACTCAATTTCTCCATTGTCTCCTTGAGACTCGAAAGACCTTGCAGAACTTGTTCATTGTTAATTTCTGAAGACAAATTGATTCGTAAAACATCAGTGGGTTCACACAAACTTTTTATGCATTCGATGAAATCTTTCAACGCAATTACCTCAGCCTGATTACAGAAACTTTTTATTTCGCCTTTGATTTCATCCATATTTGGTCTGAGATCTATAATGGCGCGTATTTCGTCTTGAGGTATTCCAGTTATAGTTTCCCTTAACTGATCCAGGCACGGTAAGATTTCAGAATTAAGTTGGTGGTTCAAATTCTTCTTTTCTAAATCTTTTGTAATGTTCCAAAGTATGCTGGATAAATCTCCCAAAGGCCCTTGCAATTTCTCGAATAGCTTTATATTCACTGATGTTATTATACCGATTTCCATTCGCAAATCTTTCAGGGTTGATAATATCTCGCGTGATTCGCTTGCCAATCCGGACGGTTCAGTGTTCAACAGCTCCATAATCTTGTACAATTTTCCCATGGCCGATTTTAAAGACACAATTTTTAAGATGTGTTCCTCATTGATTTCCTTGTATACGTCTAGAGTAGGTAAAGCTATCATGGATTTTATTACATCTTCAAATACCCCGATGGGATCACTTATCTTTATCACGTCTCTAAAATCGGACAATTCTGACGACTTTTCCAGATTTTCCCTAAAGATCGGTAACTGTTTCTTGATCTTATGCAAAGGTTCACACAACTTAACCAAAGTTTCATAAGTGGAGAGATGTAGTGATGACTTGTCGAGTTGTTTCACAATTTGGGCACTGCATTTTTTCAGTTCCACTAAATTTGAATGCATCAACTCCATGAAGATTGTTTCTAGAGGAATAGACGTTGCTTTGGATAAAATGTTTTCAATATTTTGCAAGGACTTCCTAACGGAAGCCAATTCATTTTGCGTAAATCGATTTTGCAACGCTGCTCCGTGACACGTTCTGATCACGTCGATATTTTCCTTTAATGCCTGAACGATTTGGTTGAAAATATTTTCTGCACTTTCACAAATATCATCTACATTTCCCCGGTCTAAAATTGCTTGAATTTCTTTCAAATTGATACTAAAACTTTGTAAGGGATTTTGCAATTCCAACGCCAGAGTTATAATGATTTTGTCGAAAGGTTTCAAACCGTCCACGTTACACTTAATGCCGCTTAGAACTTTATTTAAATCCGCCAGATTTTCCTCGTATACCCTAACAATTGTTCTATCGCGTCTTTGCCCTTGTATTTCTTGAAGAGTTGCTTGAATTTCGCTTAATTTTATAGACAGCGGTTGGAGATTTTGACACAAAACATTTAGAGTGCTTGCTTCTGGTTCATACACACTCATTGATTCTATTTTACTCTTTACAGCAGTTATAGCTTTTAGAATAGTTGTGGTATCAACTTGTTTAACGTCTACCTGATGCAAGGTTGTTGTAAAATTACCTAAATCGAACCAAAAATAAAGATACATCGAACAACAAAAGCATTGCTAAAACTTGACTCACCCATGACTGCTGATAATTCCTGCAGAGGACCTTGCAATCGCTTAACGTCGTCTCCAATTTCTTCACTGACATCTGGTTTGTTCAAGATCTCTTTGGAGTCTGCGAGCTCTTCTATGCTGGCGCAAATTCCAGCAACCGATTCGTCCAATTTGGCGAAACAAGAGATTAACGCTTTCTTTTCTTCGTTGATATCGCTAACTGTCGATTGTAAATTTTGCAAATTATCCCTCAAGATAATCAAAGGTTCCCTTATGGCACTGATGGCTTGAACATCTTTTCTGGATTTTCTCTTCTCTATCTCTGCCCTTTTCAACACCTCAGCAATTTCGGAAATCGCCACATCTATAGCTGCTAGTTCTTGCAACTCTTGTAAATCACTGGCATGGCTTAGAATTGTAGAAATTTCTTGATCCATCTTTTGAAAACATTGAAGAACTTCTTGAGCTTGTTTCGGCACATCAGTACTCGCTATGACATCCGAGAATTGAAGTAAATTTTTGTGTATATCTCCTAGGGAATTGTGTAAGACTTCTTTGTTCCGCAGAGATGCTTTTAGTCCATCCAGATCTTCTCTTATCTTCTGCAATACTTCGATATCTTTGAAGGTGTTATCCTGGCCCAATTTTTCGTTAATGTAATTTATGTTGGATACCAAATTTCCTACAATTTTCAACGTAGCCATCTTGTCTACCAATTCACTTTCGATAACGATGATTGCCTTGGCAATTCCGTCCAAGGGTTGCGACACCTTCTGTATGACCGACTCTCCCGTTTT
This sequence comes from Osmoderma eremita, assembly GCA_031763485.1. Classification (NCBI taxonomy): domain Eukaryota; kingdom Metazoa; phylum Arthropoda; class Insecta; order Coleoptera; family Scarabaeidae; genus Osmoderma; species Osmoderma eremita. Next base: position 279,063 of record JARFOC010000177.1, read on the forward strand.
TGGAGTGTCACTGAACACAGCTTTAGAGCAAATTGTTACTATGGTATTTCGTAACGAATCTAGAGGTTCTTGGAAGTCTGCTACAGTCAATTCTCTTAATTCTTTGCTTTTCGTAATCTCGACTATATTTTTGAATTCTCTACCGATGGTTCCCAATATTGGAATTTCCTCTTCGACCACTCTAGCTTCAATGCAATCGTTTAACTTGACCTGGAGATCGTGCAATGGGTTTTGAAGCTCGCTGAATAGGTGAAATTCACCATGGGGTTGATGTTTGATTGTGAGCACCAGTTTTAGGAGTTCTTTCAATGGATTATTGATATCTCGGAGTTGAGAAACGTCATCTATAGTCTTTGGTTTCTCAAAGACGATATGAATAAATTCTATAGCCTTATTCAGCTCCGTTAGGTCCTCTTTGAGAATTTGAACGAAAGTCTTTTGCACGTCGGTGGTAGGCAAAGGGGGTTCGACAACTTCTTCCCCAATTTGAACAAAGTTGGTGATACTTTCTTTAAGTTCTTGCAATAATCTATCTACATCATCCTCATCTTTATTTTCCAAGACGCCGCTGCAGACTTCATCTAATGAATTTCGCAGGGAATTTAGATTTTTAACATCTTCCCTGGTCAGAGTTTCGTCTGAACTTGACGATATGGTGCTTATAATTCCTCGAGCAGGCTTCTCTAATTCTGAAAGCACGAGCAGTTTCGATTCAGCGCCAAATGCTCCAATAGTCTTCGACACGTTTTCCAAAGATAACCTCAAACCCTTGATAGATTCTGTCCTGGCCTCCGTGAATTCTTGCACGGCCATCGTTTCTTTCTCCAATATCCTCTCGGTCATCTCGCAAATATCCTGGAGGGGCTCCAAGATATCCTTGATCTGCGATTCCAGATTCACACTCGCCACTACTGTCCTCAATCTTTCGACGGACGCTCGAATCTCTTCTAATCTCTCTGCTTTCACTGCATCGCTGGCTTCCTCAATCAGCCCTGCTAGATCTTGGATGCATCCGTCTGTTATGGCGAGGAAATTCAAATCGTCCACGGTGAGTTTTTCACTTTTTCCCACCAAGATGTTTTCAACGATGAATTGGAGAGCTGTGAGCGGTCTTGGCAACTCGTTGCAGGCGATTTTATGCGTTTTGATGTTAGATTTTACTTTCAAAGATGATAGGAAATTCTGCAATACCTCTACGTCCTTCTGCAGTCTCTGCAAGGGTTCCGCTATTGGTTTCGCTGTGATTGGTTGAGGTTTTTCGATCAATTTCAGTATGTTTATGTTAATCCTTTTGACTTCGTCAACGATTTGTAACACTACAGCATTTAACTGTTTATCCCCTGGATCTGTACCCTCAAATTCTCGAATACCAGACACTAAATTATGCAGCTTTTCCTCCTGGACATTCTCAAAGGTGATCGTGGATTCTTGAATCAATTCTAAAAAGTTTTTCAGACACTTTTCATTTGCATCCATCAAGACTTTATCCTCAAGTTTCAAGTGGGTATCCTCAAGAGTGTTCACTTTGCTTTGCACTTCCAATAATTGTTCCTCAATACTCTTACACAGATTCTTATTGGCATCTTCAATCTTGGATTTATCGCAGCTATTAATATGCTGAATTGCACTCGATAAAGTCGTTTTATATGTAGTAAGCAACTCCACAGATGATGCGGATACATTCTCGAATAAGTTTACGACATTTTTGGCAGTTTCTTCCAAAGATTCCATCACCCCCTTGATGCTGGAATCCTTGTTTACTGCAACCACCGCAAGGCGTAGCTCCTCGATAGATTTCTTTGCGGTTTCGACTGTTTGTGGCTGTTCGTGTACCTCTCGTGTATCTTCTGTTATATTGGAAAGGAAAGAATTAATATGATGTAGGGTAGCTTCCGCTTTGGATACTGCATTATCTTCTTCTGCGACTAATTTTTCGGTTTTCAATTGCGTCTCGATAATACTTTGTAAGGAGGTGATGGATTTCTCCAAATCTGCAACTGCTACCTGCTTCTCGTCGGAAAATTGTTGCTTCTCGATCGCTTCTATCGATTGCTTCAAAGATTGTAACGATTTCTTCAAGATAGTCTTCTTGGAAAGTTGATCGGCTTCAACTTGTTGTACATCTGCTGGTTTGGCTTCCTCTTCTATTGATATGACATTATCAGTCGTCTCTTTTTTAGCAACCTCTTGAGTTTCAGCTACATTTAAGCCTTCTCCTCCTTCAAGTACTTCGGGCTTACTTATTTCCTCATCTGGCCTTACTGACTCTGTTGATTCAACAGCAACTAATGCTTCAATCTGGTTTTCTATTCCTTGTGTTGAATCTGTAATGTCTTCTTCCATTTTGGGAGTTGTTTCAACATCGATAAGTTGTGATGCGGTTGAAGATTCATCTCCTTTCATCTCTAAGGGTGTCTGTCTTTCTTCCCCAACCAGCATTGTCGATTCTAAGGGATTAACTTCTTCAATTGTAGGAACTAAAATCACAGCTCCAATAGCTTCTCTCGGTTCGTGTTCATCTAGTTTTAGCAAATCTGCATCTATAGAAGATGTTGAGGCGTCAATCAATTCTTCAAATGTCTCAAGTTGAGTTGGACCAACCTCTAAAGGCTTCAAATCTTGTTCAATTTGTTCATCTGTGATTGTTGAGACCACTGGAGCAATTTCAGGTTTTTGGATAGCTTCTATTTCCACCTTAAAGACAGCAGTCACTATTTTGCACGCTTCTTTAAGACAAGGTGTGATATTCTTCAGCGGCGAATCTGATATTGACAAAATTTCAACTTTCCCAGCAAATTCGTCCACCTTCTCGAGAACCTCATCGGCCCTTGCTTCATCGGACGCAATAATTCGGTCCATATCTTCCACAAGTCCGCCGATCTCCTGCAAATAATTGATTTCCGCTTGATTGAGGCGAGATACGTCTTCCAAGACCACTTGAGCGTTGTCTCTGAGGTTCGCCAAGAACTCCTTCACGTCCGTTATCACTGCAACCTTCTCCTCTTCGGTTTTGGCGAGATCGGCTTTTTCCTTGATCACTTTTATCGGTTCTGAGATCGTATTGTAGACCAAATCAATCTTTTGTTGTATGGCGTGAGCTTGGTCCAATTGCTGAACGACCATCTCTGAGTTAGTCTTGAAAGATTCGATCAGTTCAGCCATGTTAAAGACTGGCGACGAACTTTGGACCTTCGCAAATGTTTCTTGGACTTTTTCAAAACTATTTTGGACGTCCTTTAGGCTATGAACCGACTTTTCCTTTGCCATACTCGTCTTGGATTTCGAAACGATGAATTCATCGGTGGATCGTAGGCTAGCAACGATTGCTTTGATGAAATCCTCATCGGCAGAGCTCAGATTATAATCTATCAAGTCGTTCACTGATATCTGTAGGGCATATAAAGTCCTCTGTAATTTAATGACCGAATTCTTGTCCATTCCATCATATTTAATCGTAGCAACGTTTTTAACAATATCCTGGGCGACATCTGTTACTGTAGAGATGACTTTCATCTTGTTGATTTTATCTTGGTTTTCTGCGTCGACTATCCTGTCGATTTCAGTATCTAGGGATGCCAAACTTTCCTGCACAGAAGCCATGGCTAGAGATAAAGGTTCTTCCTTAAAATCCTCGATCTTTTTGAGTGCGTCGGTTTGATTTCTTAAGTGTTTCAGATCTTTCTCACTGCCATCGATGAAGGAGCTCACAGATTGTAATGGTTGGAGTAAATTTTCCATAATTTTTATTTCGTTTGGTGTGGAAATTTTCTCCAAGGATTCTCTTAAAAATGGTATCCAGTTCTGAACTATTTTAAGCACGTTTGCTTTCCTATCATCTTCATTCAAAGTTTGCTGTTCCAAATTATCCAAAATAATTTTTAATGGTTGCAAAACCTGGGCAATTTCAAGGTCTCCTTTTTGTTCTTTGCCTTCCACTGTTGGTACCGTCTTTTCTATAGCTGTGCATAAGTCTTCAAAATCTGTAATAACAACGGATAGTTTTTCAGAAGCTGGCAAATCTAACCTTTCCACCAAGGAGCTCATGTCAGACACGACCTCTCTGTATTCAGTTATTTTTTCTTCAATTTTTTCCTGTGGTACCTTACTCAAATCCTCAGTACAATGTGCTATTGATGCTAATGACTGTTGCAGTTCGACGTAAGAAGGATATTTTTTCTGATGCATTTGGATTCGTTGTACGCTTTCTTTGAGATCGATAAATGATTTTTGTATCTTCCCAATTTTATCTTCAGGTATTTCCTGTTGACTGGTCAATGCTTTGACATTTTGGAGGATAATTTCAATCACGGCGGCCACTTCCTTAGAAATATCAACTGTTTCTTCTTTCGGTGATGAAATATTTTCCAATTTGGTCAAGAAATTCCCTAAGGAGCCTAATATGAACTTCAATCCACTACTTGAGCCAACTTCTTTCAAGTCGATCAATAATTTCGATATAGGTTGATTTAGGTCGCGAATGTTGGCAATTCTAGGTTCTTGACTTTGCGATAAAATCTCATTTATGACGTCTAAATTCTCTGCAAAGCCGACCAGGTGTTGAACCTCGTCTATCTTGATGTCCAAATTGCTCCTTTCTAAGGAAATCACTTCTAAGGCATTCGCTATATTTTCCACCAGCGAATGTATGGATTTGTCTTTGGAGAAGGAGCTTAAACTGGTTGCCAGATCAGCTAAGGAGTCTTCCATGCGCTTGAATATATTAATCCTCTCCTCTTGTTGATTTTCCAACAATACCAAAGTCTGACTTAACCTCCTAAGTGGACCAGTTAGGGTTTTGATCTCCGCTATATCTTCCATGTTTAACACATCTTCCTTCCGCGGATTTTCGAACATTGCAGATGATGTTTTGAGTTTCTCAACACATTCCATCACCACACCGACTTCCTGAAGGAGTTGGCCGGGCACTCCCTCTGCTGTTTCAAAGCTGGATTCTTGTTGCAAAGTAGCAAGATATTTCTCAAGCTCCTGTACTGTTTCCACGAACGCCCGGGCTGTTTCCGTCGGCCTATCTACTGTGACGATCTCAGCCTTTTCGCTCGTTATCGTTAAATCTTGTATTGTGGCGATGCACTTCTTCAAGTCTTCGTACTTCGATTGAGCCACGTCTTCTTCGATAATAGGTGGTGCCGGCAGAACGGACGTTTCTTCTTCGATGACGTCTTCGGCAATATTTTCTTCCGATAAATTCTGCCTCAATGGTGGCCTGCTGGATTGTTGCGTCTTTTCTGCGAGTTCGGGTTCTATAAGCAGACAGATGTTCTCTTTGACCTCACGCGCCCTCGCTTTTAGGACGGAGAAGAGAATCAGAAGGTCCTCGTCTTCTTCGATACGCTCATTCAAAACTATACTGTCTTCTAGTATACTGAGGCAGGCTACCATGTCGTCCAGAATATCATCAGGTGTGGACGTCGGGACATCCAGCAATTGGCTGTTCATCATATCTAATGGTTGTGCTAAATTCTCCAACTCCATGACTGCCGGTTCAGTGTTAATTTCTGCGGATCTCCTAACCGTTACGGCCAAATCTTTTTGCAGTGTAGCCATCTGCCTAAGCCCTTCCAGTACTACAGTGTCAGATGTTGCATTTTGCGCCATCTCTAAGTTGTAGAGGAAAGTTTGGACGGTCTGTGAGATATTTTCGTGGATAATCTGACTGACCTGGTCGAAAACGTCTTTAACCACTTCTTGGGGAGTTATTGGTTGTTCTTCTTGTCCCATTAATTCCGATGCCGGTATATTCTTGCCTAATTTTGATAGGGAATTAATGACATCTTCAACTGAACGTTCGAAGACCTCCAATTGTGCTATTTCCTCGAATTTATCTCTTTGGGATGAGGTTGAGAAGTCATCCATGTTATTGCTGAGTTCACTGATGCTTTGGGACACATTTTCCAGGATAGCACTATACAAATCGTGTTCCATATTGGCTTCGCTCAATTTTATCACTTGCTGCTCAGTGGCCACAACCTGCTTGACTAAATCTATGACGTTTTCGTGAATTTTCTCTTTGATCTCCCTCTTTATATCCGGAGTGAGGTTGTCCGCTTCGATTATCACCTGTTTCACGTCAGTTAATGTTTCTTGCAATTCAAAAGCTGGTTGGGCAAACTTCAATAACACATCCATGTCTGTTTCCGTTTCCACTATGTCCGTTTCTCGAATCTCACGTTCAGGAGACAATCTTTGCTTGGCAAATAACGCTTTTTTACTGTTCATGATGAACAGGGATTTGTCCAGGCCGTTCTGCATTTCTTGCAATGTAGTTAGGACCTCCTGGATGATTTTTGAAGGCGTCATCCTCCCTGCCGAATTGGTCGGGATCATTTCCTTTTCCAACAGCGATAAATTTTCGATAAGTTTCAATCCTCTCTGCACTTGAAGTCCTGTTTGATCCAGAATGTTGAAACAAGTCTTCAAAATTAACGTGTGCTCCTTTCCTTGGGTTTCAGTACATTTTGCGACCACGGCCAATCCCTTTTGTAAATCGAAAATCGGAGGCGCGATCATCTCCGCTATAGAAATTCCAGGATGACCATCTTGCTGCTCCAACGTCACTAAAAACGTTTGTATATCTTTGATGGGTTGTACGACACTCTGTAGAACCTCTATACTCCTTCCGGCAGCTGTGGCGGTTGATTTCCGCGATGTTTGCACTAAGAGTTCGTGGCTCACTTTATCCAAATTATTTTCAATGATGTATAGGGTTCTTCTTAGCTTCTCTATCACTTCTACCTCCATGGCTTCCAATTCCTTCATTTTCAAGGCGTTGACGACTGGATCTATGACCAAACCATCGCCTTCTTCGCCTTGTACATCCCTGTAGAAGATTTCAGTGCCCAATTCCAGGCTTTGAGCCTTCTGCCTGACGCCAAATTCTTTCGAGGACTCGTCTGAAGATTGTGACGATCTACTGGACCGTCGTTTCTTGCGTCTCTTCTTCGATTTTCCTTCTTCGATATTCACACGTAGATCTGAACCGATTTCGTGGGTATTTGGAGTGCTTGGAGATTCTCGAGCCACATCTCCTGGTAAGCTGGTAGTTTCCGTGATCGCTGCCACTTGGAAAGCGGCATTTTCCTCATCTGGGATCCGATCAGAGCTCATGGCGCTAGCGAAATCACCGAAAGATTCCGAATCTAGAGCCAAACTTTCTTCGCCAGCAGCATCTGTATCTATCGAAGCATTTTTGGACAGGCTATAGTAGGAGTCTTGCGTGCTCTTCTGGCTGTCAGTCTTCTTGCGCGGTGGTCGCTTTGGTGCTTCGTCATTCGGAGATAAGCTCCTCGCGTTCTCGTCGGTAACCGAAAAGATTTCTTCGATATCAGCTTCCGTACGCAAGTCTTCTTCGGTTGAATTGAAATAATCCTCAGAAACGTCAACTACCACAGCTTCCATGATTAGATTTCCTGATGTCGACGTCTCTTTGGTGAATCTAAGGGGTGGTAACTCAACCACGTTATGCTCTGCAAAAATTGCAAAGAATATATTAAGTTTTAGCCACAGAAGAATATTGACACTTACCTGTGACATGTTCAGACAATTCATCAGCGTACATCTCCACAATTTGTATTGCTTCTTCTTCCGTGATATCTGGAGTTTCATATAGGGACACCGAGACTTCTTTGCCGTCAAAGGAGAACGATACTTCGCCATGATCATTGGCTGTAATCGAAGAGTCCCCACCTTGAGGTGTGTCGTACAACTGAGATGTTCTTTCTTCTTGTATTGTTGAGAGTGAAGGTACCTTTACTAGTTCTACTCGTTGCTGCTCTGCTCTCGTCTTCGACTGGTCTTCGAATCCCAATAGGGAAGCTGAACTGGCCACTACACCCATACAGTTTCTAGCTTCGCAAGTGTAAGTGCCTAAACAACACGTCCCATCCTATATGGAAGGGAAAATGTTAAAATTATCACAATTGCTGTGTAACAGATGTTTGACTAGTAGTAGAAAGTTAAATTAGGAATGCAAATATTTTTAGAAAAGACAATAATGTCTAAGTACAATAAGGTCTAAGTAAGATACTTGGATAAAACTCAAGGTCAAAACTGAACTGGGTTACTGATCCATACTTTCAAGATTCAACCATAAATGTAGGGTTTGGGCAAAGGTTGACTCACCTCTCCTGATGTGATCCTATGAATATCGCCAGGTTTCAGCTCCATGCCATCTTTATACCACACGAGAATCGGCTGAGGAACACCTATCACCTTACACTCCAAATTCACAGCCCCTTCCTCCGACAGTACAGCCCTCAGCGACTCCAAAAACATCGGCTTCCTAAAATGCTTCGGTATGACCAATTTGAGGAAACAAGAAGTTATCGAGTGTCCAAAATCGTTCCTCGCCACGCACTTCCACTCTCCCTGATCCATAAACTCCAACGGCGTGACGTCTAGGTGACAGAAACCTGTTGCGAGTTCCCTGTCTATCCGATACTTACCAGATTCGTTGTCGATCGCTTGATCGTCTCGATACCAGAGTAAAATTGGCTCTGGCGTTACTGAAACTACGATAAAGACGATCAAGTGTTGCCGAAGGAAATGCTTATTTTAAGTACCTTGAACCGTAAATTTGAAATTCTCGTTGATTCTGGTCTCGCAGCTCTTCAGTCCCTTTAGGAATTTAGGCGCTTGGCTTTTGGATAATAGTTGCTGTCTTTCTTCATCGTTCAATTGATTTTGTATGTCCTCAACTGTTAATTCTGCCGAACTTACGGCTTCTCCCATACAATTTTTGGCGATGCAGCAATAGGAACCTAACGAATTGGTACCGGTAAGTTGATACACGTCTCCCGGTTTCAATTCCTGTCCATCCTTAAACCAGCGTAGCTGAGGAGTGGGTGAACCCACAACCTTACATTCGAAGGAGACCAAGCCTTCTTCAGTCAAGACGGCTTTGAGACTCTCCATGAATCTTGGCTTTCTAAAATGTTTTGGAACTGCAAAATGTATAAATCAAAACTGAGTTTGGATCGAAGGTCACTTGAGGGAGCTTACTGATCATGTTTACGGTACAATTCGCCACTGAAATGGCGCCACTTTCGCTAGCAGCTACACATTTCCATTGACCTTGATCGGCGGCTTCAGTCGGTTTGATTTCGAGCATATACCCTCCCAATCCGTCAGCCATATGTTTGTACCTCCCGTCGGGGTCGTCCTCCTCTTTGATCTTTCCCTCCGAATTATACCACGATATCGTTTTGGGCCATGGAGGTACAGACACTGGAAATTATATTTCCAAAGATATTCATCGAAGCTGAACTACCCAAGACGTCTTACCTTGGCAGGATAGTTCTACGGGGTCGCCTATTTTGATAATTTCGTCTTTTAAATCTTTCGTAAAGCTCGGAGGTGGTCCAGTCGATGTATCGCTGAATGCACAAAAGACATACGATGCAAGGCGCTTCCGAAAACTAAGGGAGATTGCTTACCTATCGGCCGGTTTCAAGGAACCCTCTCTGCTGCCCCTTCCGACCACGTGTACCCTCGAAGTGGACACGGTTTTACCCATGCAGTTCGACGCCTCGCAAGTGTAAGTGCCCAAAGTGGTGGGGTCTTCAGCGTTCGCAGTCAAGGCGAAAACGTCGCCGGCTTTGATTTCGATTCCATCCTTGAACCAACGTAATACAGGCGTTGGTACACCTATGACTTTACATTCTAACGAGACAGTCCCATGCTCCGTTAGGAGGGCTTGGAGTTCGTTGACAAATTCTGGAATCTTATATGTCTTGGGCACTATCGAAAGAAGAAGAAAGTGTTAACCACTATATACTGATAAAACATCTGCTAGATCAAAATCCTCTTTTCTTAGAGAATCAATGAAGTAAATTTCTCTTGAAGAAAAAAAGAAAAATGGAATCTCACCATAAGTATTATATAAATACTCAACTCAAAGATATTTGCTCCAAATTACACACTTTGAAGAAACATCCGAATAATTTTGTTTTAATTAAATTTAAAAAATAAGACTTGATAATCTTAGATTTAAAATGTGGTGCATTATCATACCCAGCACGTGAACCTTGCACGAACATGTCGTTGATCCTACACGATTCATAGAGGTGCAACTCCATTTCCCAGCATCCACTTCGAGAACGGGAGCTACATCTATACAGTGAAACCTATCTTCGTCTGTAAGCCGATACCGTTCGCCTTCTCTCACAATAATACCATCGTGAAACCAGGTAATCTGAGGGGGAAAAAATGCCCAATAGAGAACCTCTGCTGAAATGAGAGTTGGAAAAGACTTACCACTTCCTCGCTAGGTGTCTGGGTCTCGACTAAGAACCGGGCCCTGGTGCCTATCTTGACGGATCTGTCGTTCAGCCTGCGCAGGAAGGCTGGAGCGTCGGTTTCGCTAGTGGCACCTGCGGCTGTGACTCTGAGTTCCACTTCTCTGGAGGTGGTGCCAGTTGGGGTTCCGGCGCTAACACTGTAGACGCCTGAATCTTCGGCGCGAACATCTTCCATCACCAAGTGCACTGAATCCTTGTCGGTTCGCTGGTGACGACGGGTGTCTGGTACCACTGGTTCGCCATCTTTCGACCTATAGGGAAAAGATTTTGGCAAAGCATTAGATACCTCTACGTTTATCTTGAATGATCATTTATCAGTAAATAATGAAATTAGGTGAAGCAGATAGAACGCTTTGGAACCCGAGTTTACTGAGGCCTTAGAAAATAGAGGTTTATTTCCTACCGATTTCTTACCGATCTGTACGCGACTTACACGGTGGATGACGGCTTTCGAGTATTTATTGATACCCTTAAATATTACATTGACTTGATATTTCCTATTAGAAAAATTTATCAGTCCAATAGAAAATCTTGGATTACAACGGGAATTATAAGATTCTCGTTAAAATTAAAAGAACTTTACATTAAGGCTACTAATACAAAAAATGATCTTGATTTTGCTTACTATAGACGATACAGATATATCTATCGCGCTGTTATTTCAACCGCCAAGCGTCTGTACAATAACAAGTTATATGCATCTGCAAATAATAAAAATAAAACAGCATGGAATTATGGACAGCAATGTAAAAAATAAAAATGCTCATAAAATCATTAAAGAGATATCAATAGATAATAATATAATTACGGACCCATTAGAAATTGCAGATACCTTCAATAGTTATTTTGTTAATATTACAAATGATATTGTGGCTCAATTCCAACAAAGAGATTTTGACAGTAAGGGTCTTGGTGTGATAGTTCCATTTATTCTGATGTAGTAACTGAAACAAATGTTGCCTCTATTATTATGTCTTTAAAATGTACTAATGATAATATTAGTAATAATATAATAAAGCGTGGTTGCCGGTATCTGGTGCAACCGCTTACTGTCCTGGCAAATAGGT
>JARFOC010000177.1:290545-310475 GCA_031763485.1 Osmoderma eremita
CTAACTATGCCTGCAAAGTTTCACGCGATTCTGCTGTCCACAAGTGTCGCAAAAAATTTAAAGTTGAGCGACAGTATTCGAAATTTTGAAGTGCAGTCGAAGAATTTTGGAGGAGCGTAGACACCGAACCAGAGGGTGTGCACCGTTGAAATTTTCAGCGTGTGCTGAGCATATATGGCTAACTATGCCTGCAATGTTTTGAGCAAATCTCTTGTTGTACACATGTGCAAAAACTAAAACAGGTTTACATGTCACACCTGATCTGGGTTTCCCTTTAATATTGTGTCTTTCCTCATCCTTTCTCTTACTGTCTTCCCTACTTGTTTTAATTTGCCAAAAAATTTGTTTTGATAGTGAAAAGTAGTGTGAAAATACTTTTTTTCTATAAGCTAGTGCAGGAGTTCCCTGTAGAATGAACATTTGGAAACGACTTTCAAGCTAATAGAACTTTCTATAACATCTAGACTAGATCGTTTCCGTAGCTTGCGAAACTTTCTAGAAGCACATAGAATATTCTAGAAAAGTATGGACTTTTCGTGAAGTCTATAGAACTTTCTAGTAGACTTATGTAGCACACTACTTCAGTCGATGTAAACAATAAAGAGAAACCGCTGTGTGTGCTCTGCTTAAAAGTTCTAGCGCCAGAGTATATGCTCCCAAGTAAGCTAGAGTGACATCTCGATGTGAATTACTCTAACATGGTTGATTCTTTAGTAGGAAGTTAAAGATTTACAAAAGAAAAAAGTGTGTTTATTAAACACGCCTGAGTACCAAGCAACGCACTGCTAGCATCTTTTAAAGTCACATACAAAATGGCGAAGTGCAAAAAACCTCACACCATCGCGGAAGAGCTTATTCTATGGGTTGCTATTGACATGATTAAGTTTATGCTGGGAGAATCGACGAAGATACCTTTGCCCAACAACATTAGTCGAAGAATACATCATGCAGCTCTGGACCTCAACGATTAACTAATAGAGAAAATTAAACGCACGGAATTTGGTCTGCAAATTAATGAATCACAAAGACGCACACCTTACTTGTTATGTACGCTTCCCGGGTGATGATATTACCGTTGAAGGCTTTCTGATCGCCAAAAGCATCAGTAGAAACGCAAAGGTTCAAGATTTCACTTTCAGTACTTTTGTATTTTATTTCTCCAGTTCCTTCGGTATCAAATAGATCAAATACTTCTCGTACATCAACTTTTTGTTCTTCAGTTAGTTGAAATTTAGATTTTCTTGAACCAATTGGCTTTTTTTCTAAATCATATTGGTTCACCCCACACTAAGAATAAAACAAGTTATTTTTTCGTAACTTTTCATAAAGCTTAAGATTTTTTCGTAGTGTGGGTAAACTAATATGGTTGAGAACAGAAACAAGACTTATAAAAGGCTACGAAAAAAAAAAACCTGTTTTATCCTTAGTGTGAGATGAACCAATAAAACGTGTTTTATCCTTTTTAATGCGTTTTATGTAAAGCTTTTTTTATTTATTTTTAAAATATATTTATTAAATACATCACCTACTTAAGAGTTGCCAGTATTCGTTGTGCATATTACGTCTGTTGAATCAATAATCTATTTAAATTTGGATGTGCGTAAAAAGTGAAATGAAAAATTAAATTTGTCGCTACAAATCGCGCGGTGGGTGGCAATACTTCCCGACCACACTCAAAGTATTTTTACTCCTAACTGGGTTAACGACAGCTTGAAGAACGGCCCGGTATTTATAAAAGCAGGAAATCGCTTGACAAGACCCAGGAACTTCGAGATACGACACATCATCAAAGCGAATATCAATTTCACTTATACCGGGGGCAAATTGTAAATATGAACAATAAAACACAAATCTTTAAAATCTTTGGAAGAAAGCATTTATGTGTCGAACACAAACACAATAAAGTATCGAATCTAACAAAAAAAATACATTAAAAGATGATTTGTGTGATTTTAAATATCAATAGAAAACCAATAGTCGATGATTTCCTAAAATTAAAAAGAAAAAGTTTTTTTGAACTAAATGTTGAATTAAACAAACAAAAGTAAGGGTGTTCGATGTAGAAGGATAGTACGTCCAAAAGAAAAAGACTGCTTTAGTTTTACTTCTGATAATCATCAGCTGGAACTTACTACCTATTAAAGACCAAAAAGGCAATTTCCAAACAAATATCGATAAAAGCGAGAACCAGATAAGTATAAACTAGGACTCACCAAAAAATCTCAGTCTCCTCTGTCAATTCCACAAGTTCAGCTGATAGTGTTACCGATTGTCCTTCCGCTGAGGTTACGTACTGAAATCCGCTATCTCTAAATCTCGGAGGAAATTTGTCGAGCGCCGGACCTCCTGTAATAAAAAACAAAAAATTGAAATGCGCGTGTTTTCTTTTGGCACACACCGTCAAAACATTTATTTTACTAACGAAAATTTCGCCTACACTAATGTATGAGAAATTATCCTAAAAATGATGTAAATATAAATTCCTATCCTCCCTATTTCGGTTTATTTCTTTATTCTTTGTATACGACGCAAAAAAAAGAGTTTCCAAACTACCTAAATTGTTTTCACATAAAATCAAGACTATTTCTGCCTGAAATTGAGCCAAATACTTATAATTGTACGTACTGAACATAACTAAAATACAACGAATATAGCGTAGCCCACTTCATAACCTAAGAATGCTTAATTTTGTGTTTGTTATCTAGAGAAAGTGGACCTGTGACGTATGATATTCGAGATTTTTTTAAACACGAAAAAACTAATTTTCTTGTTCTACTTCTACCACCTTTATTTTGCCTCGCATAGAAAAACTAAAAGCACATTCAAAGTCACTTTTGATCTTCTATCTAATGGTGTACTCGAAATTTTTATATAACTTTCGGTTCTTTCTGGACATCATCAACTTTCGTATTTCTTATAGGCGCCAGATCAGATTCCGACACAGACAGAAAGATTTTTTTTTCTGATTTCAACCATGTGTAGCATGTTGACAAAAAAAATACAAAAATAGGGAGTATAAACAGCCATCACATCGTGTCATTTTTCGAAAATAGATCGTTTACCAATCTGCCTAATGTTTATGTTACCAGAAATTTGAATGAAACTCAACGGAATATTTTTGAAATGGTACATTAAAGGCGTGTTTTTGTAAAATTTATGCAAATCTTGTATTTTCTAGATAAATAATAATCGATCAACATGTACACGCGAAGTAGCGTCAGATGGTTGATGAATTTTAAGTCGAACGAATTATTACTTCACAGTTTCGAGTCATGTTTCGCACCAGCCTACGAAGGCTTTCTTACGGTATATTCTCCCATTCTCAGCTTAGGACGTTTGCTAGCTGTTATAGAGTCCGAGGTGGGTCTGGACGCCTCCCAATACATCTACTCTAGGGCTGGTATTTATGGTCCGTGCTCAAGGAGGTGCTCATACTCAAATACGCGTTAGTACGCACTTGAGTATGCGCATCCTTTATAGCGCATACTCAGTATGCAACAACGCATACTTGAGCATGAGCAGCGCTTTGAACACGGACTATAAATACCACCCTAACACATCCCAAAGATTGGGTTTATATCGGGATTTAGTGAAGGTCAATCCATGGTTACATTCCCGTGTTATTGCAGGAAATTTGTGGTGATAACCGCGATATGGGACCCAGAGTTATCTTGCATTAACACGAAATTTGGACCTACTCCATAAGCGGTTGATATAACATATTTCTCTAGAATGTGATCAGCATATCGAGATTTATTCCTTCATCAATGCTAATTCCCCGCAAACCATCGCGGATCCGTGTCACCGAATTTTTGAATTCCATTTACGGTAGCTGTATAATGGGGTTAATGTGGGCATTGTTATACACGCGTTAAACGAAATCGTGACTCATCTGTCAAAACTGTTGATCTCCAATATCAAAGTTGCCATGTGGCATGTTCACGAGCGAATTTTTAAACAATACCTTAGAACATGGCATACGTCTTGACACATAGCAGCGATTGGGACGACCCCATCTAGGGGCATCGGTCAAGACTCAACACAGCGGGAGGACCGGAGCAGAGTCGGTAATGCAGTACCCTTTGATTTAGTTCGAACAGTACATAGGCTGTCACTCCCGCTAGAAGGCTGCGTATATAGTGATTCCAAAAACGGCTTAACATAAGAAACATCTAGCCAAAACAATTAACCGACGCATCAGCGATGGAAGTGGGTTTGGCATTCGGAAGAACGCTGACGACACATACAGAAACTCAAGGCTGTCTTTAATGCTTGTAATGTTTCTTTTGTTTATCAAATTTATTCCAACAAAATACGACTTTTTAAGACAAGCTTTATAAAATTTCTGTTTTATTTCAACTAAAAGGGTTAATTGAGATGGAAGCAAGGGTTCCTCTAGTTATTTTGAGCAATGTATTAAATGAATATATGAAGACTGGCTGTTGGGTTTCCAAACATTGCAAAGATTAAATGGCACACGTATTAATCCAAGTACTCCGTTTTGTTGTAACTGGTTGTGACGGGATTACACATGTCAAAACCGAGTTGAAGTAACGGTGTGATTTGTCTCGGCTTGGTTGGAAGATTCGGAAAAAAAACATTGTGGATAACGAGGAGTTAAACAAATAGAGAAATTCAAGTTATTTTTCGCGCTAAACTAACCTATAATTGCATAATCACGGAAGAAAAAGAGTTGCTTTAAAGCAAATACTTCGACATTTTATAATTGTTTAGTTATTCCGTTTTTTACGGCGCAATATTGACGCAATGACATCTGCGAGGGAAATAAAATGATTTCCCTCACAAATGTCACGAAATAAAGAATTTCAAACACGTAAATACTGTAACACGAGACCGCTCGGTAAGTAGAATCGCCTGAAATATTATACAAAACACTATTCTTCTCCTCTAAGCATATCGTTCACTTTATACAACCATATTAGTGTCAATTTCTTCAGTTTTACGTCGCGAAGGATCTTAGCGGAGCGTCAAGCGTGGAAAGATAGATGCTACAACCTACTGGATGCATTACGCAAAAAAAAAGTATTTATAGACCGACCACTAAACGTATCTTGAACGTAGTACATGCAACATATGTTGTTCATACCGTTTATACGGACATATGTTGGAAACCAATGATTTTAATTTAAAATACGTTCACCGAAATTGATAAACGTCAAACGTCATTCAAATCGACATTATATTTGTCATGCGCAGTGTCTATCAGGTGTCTATTTAAAACATCAGTCATTTGGGAGCAATTCGTTTTAACTTTCAACCGCGGATTCTTTTAGTTGTATATCTTTTTTTAATTGATTAGAAAACTCCACGCTCAATTTCCACAGTTCGAACGAAGTGAATTGTAAAATAGATTTTTTGGACGTGTTTACCTGTTATTTCTATAAATAATCGAGAACAGCACACGCACTTCGAACTTGTATAAAGAAAATTTGAAATAGATCTATATAAATCTACAACCAATGCGTAATTATCAATACTTCTTCCGAAAATCGTTTTATTGCTTTTATATAAGCCTACAAATCATTCGATATTTTGGGATTGGTACTGCGATATTTTTGAGCCGAAACTTCGCGGCTGATTCGTCAAAATCTATTTAGGACCGTTAGGGCAGCGCTTACCTGTAACTATCCTCATCGTATCTTCCTTTCCTATCCGCTCAGAGCTTTCGTTAAAGTTTTCCCATTCGTTTAGGGCACACACACGACCGATAACCGAACTTGTCAAGGGACTGATGCCGTTGCAAACGACCGGCGACGCGTCTATACCTTCGAGCTAAAACAGGACGGACGTCAAGCGCAAATGCGGCGTCAAGATGCTAGCTGCCGGCTTCATCCATGCGATGCACGCGTATATGTATGTAGGTAGTAGCATCGCGTCTGATGCGATTTCAAATTTAACCACATATTTTGCGAACGTACGTCGCTGACGCCTACCAGTATAGATTTCCCATCGTACTTTATAGAAATACGCGTTAGACATGTTTAAATTTCGGATTTGAAACAACTGTCAACTACCTTCATTGCTGCCAACCTCAAACCGTCAGATTTTTTTCACTTTGTAATGTAAAGATATTTAAATAATTTAGATCCGAATGTTTTATAGGTGTTATATGTATAAGAATATAAAAAGCGATATGCAGTGTAATAATTCATTAATTCCAAGGTAAATTGAAACTGTTTTTTAAATATTTTTATTTAAATTCTGTTTACAATCGCTAGCGCCATCGTATGCCTAGTTAACACACTAAATGAGTTTGTCATTGAACCAAAGAATGTACTAAAGATGTCACTATTTTCCATTACATTTTATATTATTAAATTCAGTTTTTAGATATGTACCTATAGTGCTTTTAGAAAAGAATACAGAGATTTGGTGTTTGTATTTGCAAGTTATTAGTTTTTAATTAATTAATTATGTATTATACCACCAGATGTCACAAACTGGCGGGAGTTTGAATTTTTTTTTAAATTATTGTTTGTAGTCGAGAAAATGTGTATAAATAAAATGTTTTTAGTTTATGCCAATTCATACCATTTCTTTTACTTACTATACGTAATATTTATACCAGTAGTTATAAACAATAAACGCATGTGTATAGACCAGAAACATTCAGTTTTCAGAAATTATTGTCAAATATACGAACTATTCCTTTTAATGATAAAAACTAAACACGAGCTATTCCTTATAAGTAAATGTTTTCTGAATTTATAATATAAATAAAAAATAAATAGCCTTCCTGCATTTACAACAATTATACCTTTATCTATTACATTTGCATTCGCACAATTCATCCATTATTGATCAATATCTTGTTTACCATTATGTAAATTTCATATAAATAAGAACCCCAGAGTCAAATTATTATTAATTTAGTTTACTTCCAACCAAACCCTAATGTTAGAATAAAATACAAAGTGCAAGTTTTCAAATATATGTGAAAGGAATGCTATAAAATTTATTGCATTAATGTATACCAAAATTACTGCAATTATAATACAAGAAGTGTGATTTATTTATTTATTTAAACACTCAATCGACAAACAATAAATTAATTTTTGTATAATCAAAATCTATTTGACAATAACATATTAAGCTTCAACTACAAAATGCTCCAATTTATATACGTATGGTGTACCTACCTACCTGTTACGTACACGTATAAGCAGCTCATTGGTAATAGGTTATCTGTATCTAATAAGTTCAATACCCTCTAATACTCAATGCAAAAAAAACCGTTTTCGAAGCTTTTTGTAGTTTTTGCGACAGACTGCAGCAGTTTGCGAACGTTGTGAAGACGTAAATGGAATAAAAGTATAGCCAACTGCTCGCAAAATAAAACGAAATTATTTTTAAAAAGTCGAAGGAAGAGTACCGAGAGAGCAAAAATGATTGTCATGTCTGAAGTTACAGTAAATGAATAAGAAAAAGACAAACAAATATATATATATATATATATAACAGGTAAGACAATGGAAGACAATGTCAATCATTTTTGCTCTCTCCGTAGTAACACCTTTATTTATAATTCATAGAATTAAAATTAATATGGGTGTGTAGGGGATTTAAAAGTTGCATAAATCAACTATTAAATACTCCTACGAGACCAAAAATCTGTTACAATACGGTTCTGGATTACTTTCTACTGTCAAAATGTTTAAAATGGCGGCCTTCCAAAGATTCTGTAACATTTGCACACATGAATCGGGCTATCCTATGCATTATCCTTATCTATGGTTTGTGTGTAGATACCATGATACCATTTACTATCTAACTTATCTGTAGAGCGCAAAAAGTTTGAATATGTTCGTGACATTTGTAATGTGTTGTGTTACTAATTCAATGATTAATTGTAATATCTAGACGATCGAAGGTTGAACCCTGTGTCGGACTTTGATACGGCGAAAGCGCCTTATGCTTCCACAAAGCGTCGACGGCCCCATTAATAAACAATAAGAAAACCATCGTCGATCGTGTCGTATCACATTTAATTGGAAATTAGTGCATCCCAGGACGATGCTCGAAGTATCGGTGCCACAAAATCTCGTGGACGAGCTGCGGGACGCCTTCCTCAAGGAGATCGTGAACAAAAGCAGCGACTGTAATATTATTCGCCGTCCTGTACTTCATATGATTTTAAAAATTATTGTTTGTAGATGCACATCCGGCCGATATAGAGAGGATCAAGACGAACGATTTCTGGCTGAAACGTTTCCTAATGCATCACGACCTAAATCACCAGCTGGCCTTAACTATGTTATTCGAAACTGTAGAGTGGAGGAAGGAAAATAACGTAAACGGTATTCTTATCGCAATACTTTAATTCTTATTTATTTAACGAATATACATCCAGAGATAAACGAGTCTGATGTGAGAATGGAATATCTAGTCGAAGGGGCCGTTTTTTCCAGATGCAGGGATAAAGACGGTCACAAATTGTTTATATTCAACTGTAGGAAGCACACGAAAGGCAGCAGAAATCTGGACGACTTAAAACGGTGTATTATATATTGGTTCGAACGTTTGGAAAGGTAAGTAATATTGACGTGGGGATTCCCTCTATTGATGCGATCGTTTTAGGGAGGAAAAAGGCAAGGGTATTACGGTTTTCTTTGATTTGGAAAATTGTGGTCTTAGTAATATGGATTTGGACGTCATACGCTACCTAATAAACTTATTTAAACAATATTATCCATATTTTTTAAATTATATTATCATATATGAGATGGCATGGATATTGAACGGTGAGTACATCTAGTTTTTTTCACTAGCATATTAATGTTTAGTGTGATTAAGTAAGTTATGACCTTGATGGACGGACCTTTAGATGAGTCATGCAAATTATAATGGAACGCTGTTATTAATCATTTTACAATTTGCTAATCATAATATTCATAGCTTATTAGTGTTACTGTGTTATATGCAAATGAAAAAAAAATAGAAACAATGGTATTTGAAAAGTAATTGATTCATCATTATACCATTGCATTATACTTCGTTTTTTTGTTTTATTCACTTTGCGTATGCTTTGAATATAGCTTGTTGGCGAATTTGTGAAAACTGACATAAATGCGGTTATGTATAATATGATTTGCAACGTTGGAAAGTGTTTGACAGCTGAAACAGCTGTTAAGCAAATATGGCGGCGGCATTTTATTACATTATTATTTGTTGTCATGCCGCTCAAAAATATCAAATCTAATTGGGCCACGTCACACGATTGAAATGAATTTATTCTTTGGAATAAAAAAACGAACCATAAGTGTTTTTAATAGCGTCGCTAAAGAAGTATTCTCCTCTTTTATAAATATTGACAAACTGAGTTATATTAGAAGAATCACAAATATAATTTCGCAAACAAGTTGCTATTTGAAATCCTATTTATTATACAATGTGGATTAAAAGTAATTACATAACCTCCAATTTGTTTAACAGGACTAATGATTTTAATTACGTATACATATAAAAATTGGTATTGTTATGTTCCATGACAGTTTCCATAAGTACTTATTATTGTAAAGTCGAATAAAAAAAATTGTTGATAGTTGTTTGTAACAAATCGTAATTTAACTTTGCAATACAATTTTCATGGCGGCAAATTTAAAAACTATACTATGAAACGTCAGAAGCTGAGATTAGATGACATGATATCCAACAAAGTTATTTATTAATAACAACATGCTGTAATATTCAGTTACATTGTTAGAAACCCAGGAATATAATAACTGGCTAAGAACTAAGCAATCAATTTTAAAGGAATGATGGTTATGTTTTGTTTGGAAAAAAAAACATGGCGCATTGCTATGCCAACTGGGTTTTGTGACGACACACTAATGGGGTCAATTATTTGACAAGTCGAATCGAACTTAACCTCAATTATAGTTTGAAAATAAGGAGTTTTTACCTACTCAAGTCAAAATCACCAGCAGTTCTATTGGTGGTTCTACAGCAATAATTCTAATATGATTCCAATAATGTGATTCTTATTATTCATTTTGAAAACATGCTTTTTTTACTTACTATTGTAATATCCCCTAACCCACTTCACTTTCGCTTTATTGCCGTTATATTTGGTAGTGCTTGTGGCGGTTTCTATGTAAACGTTGATTGGTTGATGTTAAGAGAGTGATGATATTTTCAGCCGCATTTAAGCTTATAAAATCATGGCTACCGCCCAAAGCCGTGGAAAGAATTAGGGCGATTAAGAAAGCGGAATTGGGCACCTGGGTGCCGTTGGATAACGCGTTAAGATGTTGGGGCGGCGAAGACGATTATGTCTTCAGTTTCGTGCCGGAGGAACGAGAAAACCTGGCCGTCAATAACAACAATACGACGAACAAAAAGGTATGTTAGAGTTGCGTTAAAACTTTGCTTAATTTTTGTGACTTGGTTATTTAAACAAATTTCTACGTTTAATACTTAATAGAAAAGATACCTACTCGATTTGTGACAACTGTATATTAAACTATTTTTCGAAGTCACGCAGTGTTATTTGTTTCTCAATTAACTTTTATTTCATTTATTATATTATCATCATTTTATTCTGAATCCGGGCGTATTTCATACTTTTATTTATTTATAGGAAATGTCTGGTGTGAGGTTTGTGCGCCACTACCGCGCGAAGTGACACAAACCGTCCGCGTACGCCTATTACTAGATCCCCCGAAAATTTGCAAAACATTTCTAAATATAGTATCGCACAAATATTGATGTTTCACTTACCTTTTTTTTATTTCTAAATAAATTCAACCGCACATAGTGTCGTTGCCCATCTCATCTTTTGTGTTTCGCTGTAATACGAGTATTTTATCTGCCTTACGTGAAATACGATAATCCTATTATTATCGTAACATATAAACAAAAATAATGTTGACATAAACCGGTGGACTGTTTCTTATCGTTCTGTCTTTGGAATATAAACAAAGTATCGGTTTTACTTTAGCGAAGAAATATTGTGCATCAAATACGTTCATGTTACGCAGCAGATTCGGACGTAGAAGTATTAATACGAATTGAAACGATTTTCCGATAGTTGATGTTTTAGTTCAGTCGACA
Source organism: Osmoderma eremita (assembly GCA_031763485.1). Classification (NCBI taxonomy): domain Eukaryota; kingdom Metazoa; phylum Arthropoda; class Insecta; order Coleoptera; family Scarabaeidae; genus Osmoderma; species Osmoderma eremita. The sequence goes on from JARFOC010000177.1 coordinate 301,619, forward strand.
TTTTAGGAGGTAATTTCGTAAGAGACCGCGTTGTTTGTAGTTCGCGCAATTGTCGCCGATTGTCGCATTGTTAGCCAACTAACGATCAATATTTTGTGGTAGGTTCACTTTGCAGATCCGTCTCCAATGTCGGAATCACCGGGTCCCACGGGCGATAAAGAAAATGGTAAGTAAATGGTAAATTCCCTTAAAATAAAAAAAAATCAGTGGAATCTTTAAAACTGAAAAATATTTGCTGACTTTTAATAATTGTATTCTTGCAGACACCTCCAGTAAATTACTCAGCGTCAACCCACCAAACATCATCACTTTCGTCAAGGACGGAAACGAACTCGTCAGTACGTTGGAGCTGCAAAATATCGATGCCAACACGAGCATCTCCTATAAGGTAAAGTTGATCATTCGTCCGAGAAAATGATTAATTTTATTCGACTTTAAAGATGAAAACTACTTCGCCAGAAAAATTCAGAGTGAAACCGAGTGCCGGCTGTCTAGCTCCGGGCGAAAAGACCACCGTAAGTGTCACGTTACTGCAGGGGTTCCAACTCAGGGGTTTATCGAAGGATAAATTCTTATTAATGAGCATGTCGATCGAGGGCAACGATTTATCCCATCAAGCGTTGGCAGATTTGTGGAAGGTATGTATAATATTGGGAGCTCCAATCGAATTTTTAATTAAACGGTGTTTCTAGAACGCTTCCAATAAAAACGTTTCGCAACACCGCTTACGTTGTGCCCAAACGGAAGAAGCGAACAAGAACGGCAACGCTGTAATTGTCGGAACGTCACAGGAAACGGAAGATACCCACTACAAGAACCTCTCGGCGAATATCACGACACTAATGGACTGCCAGGCGAAGTTGCATAGGGCCGTCGACCGCACTCAACTAATACAATGGATCCTCGTCGGCGTAACGATATTATTTTCAATTGCCATCATCTATATCGTCAAAATTGAGATCCAGAAGGTGAACACTACAGATACCTGTTACCAGAGATCGACCCCTTAGCAATAGCATCCGGTGGCAAGACCAAAAAATGGACTTGGAGGAACGAACAAGTTTGTTCGAGATTTAATTTGGGAGCTCCTGTACCTTCTCGGTTCGATACGTAGGAGGTTCTTCGTTTAGGACCGTCCAACTTTTGGTCTTGCGTGAGTAGTACACTCGTTGCTTTGTCATCGATGGTTGTAAATTTATTTTTCTATGTAAATATATTATCTATTGTACGCTGTACGTTTTTACTTTATTTTTGTATATTGAATAGTGGACGGTGTATTGTTTTTTGTATGTAAAATTTAGTCGTGTTAGGATTTATTTGAGTATAAAAAAAGGGGTGTACAGGTAAATGAATACGTAAGTGAAAATGTTTCATATTCGATTTTGCAAACCTAATAGAATTCGGTATTTAAAACAAAAACCAATGCGCATTCATTAACTCGATGGAAATATAGTTCAACGATATTCAATCGAAACAATACCCAAATTGAATATTGAACACTTAAAATACGATGCCCTTTGAAATAACGCCTTTGTGTATCTGTTTACTTATTAATTAATGCACACAAGCATCACTCTTAAATTGTATTAATTTTGTTTTTATTGCGAGCCCTAGCAATTATTTGTGGGAACACGGAGTTAAATTAATAGTAATACGTATATTCAATCAAATACTTCAACCAATTTCTGAGGATTGTTTGTTTAATGTTGTTTCCTTCGGTCCTTAAATTTTTCCTTCTTACACAAACATCATTCGCCACGAAAAAATGATTTTAGTCCAGTCATATTCACTCAGTCTTATAGTTAGGGCTCGTACTATATTTTATGATAATAAGAGTACTCGAACTTGTAAAATATTTTCTGTATTATAATAGCAAAATCAATTATTATCGACATCACTCAGCCATTACAGGTTTGATAGCTCTTCCGGATAGTCTGCTGTATTTTATTAAGTACTAGATTGCTCGTACAATCCAAAAGATATTACTAATATCTACTATTACGATACAGAACTGAAATTTGTAATGTTCCCTACTGCATACGATGTTTTGTCGTATAATCGATTCTTACGAGAACGCTTGTTAAAATAATCTTTAGGTCACGGCATCTGATATGTAAACTTTCTAATTAAATCGTACAATAAACTGTTTAGAATTGTTACTAATAAAATTGGCTTTTTCTATCATAGGTTGTTTTATTTATTCGTCCAGACACATTTCACGAATTGTAATGGCTTAACGATCAACCTTGCAGCACCCATATCATTGACAACTTTTTAATATTTTATTTTTTAATAATCAAGAATGATACATTAACAGTAAAAATCGTTTACGAAGGTCGAGGGATTGACATTCGACCATGGGGAACGCCCATATATTTTCTAAAGAAACAAATGCTATTATACATATTGTAATCTGAATGGGCATCGACTACTAGTATAATAAATACAATAATTTTTTGGTTTGCTCTCCTAAACATAATGCATGTTTGTAAAACGAGATAATGAATTTATAAACGAAGCTAATCTCTTTATCTCGGGTATTTGTACAGAACGAAAAATTCCATTAACTGCAAGCTGGGGCAAGATATGAAATACTGTTTGAAACTTTTTCAAGCCTTTCTTCTCCTACGATTAAATTTACAATTATATATTTATATTTAATTCTGCGTAAACAAACTTATCAAAATCGATATTTGTTTACTGCAGCTTTTATACACATGTTTAATAACCACTGACGTCATGTTGGAGTCATAAAATAGAAAGTTAGAAATAATACTGCAATATCCTGAAAATTTGATTACAAAAATAAAGACAGAATTTTCTTAGACAGTTTATTTTAGAAAATATTACACAAATCCATACAATACTTATATCATAAACAGCTATATATTACAGTTAAATAAAGAAGCACAATTATCAATCTCAACCATCTTACGTCGGTATTAAAAAGGTTCCTAGTTTGGTTATAAACTAGTTCATATTTACTTAAATACATGAACGAAGCAAAAATAATTATAACGGCGGTAAACACGAATGATAAATCGCGCGTTGACAAACGAGGTGTGGCCAATCCGCGAAAGTAAATACGAACTAGTTCATAATCAATCTAGGGACATTTTTGATACCAATCTCAGACCGTTAAGATTGATCACTGTGTATATACCACTACATAACTAAATTGCTAAATTTTTGAATTAATGTTTTTACAAGTATGACAAATACATAGGAAAAGATCAAAAAGTAGGACATTTTTGAAAAATCCATAATAATTTAAATAATATATTGGCTGCATGGAATTAGCCACCCGTACTTCGTTTATTGTCCAAGTAACCTCAAAAAAAAACACATGTCAAAATTCAGGCAGCAAACATATTTGAATTAAAAATGTGCTGTCAACTATTTCTTGCTATTTGATCTCTTCCTATCAGTATTACAATAATATATGCAATATAATAACAAATAAAACGTAAATTTTAATTCAATGCAAGTCAGAGTGAAAGTGTACTTTTTGGCATTTCAATTAATGTTGGTACTATTTAATTAAATAAATATCAAATAATTATGATTATTTAATTCACAAATATAAAATTTCACTAAAATTGGAGGGGATAAAGTTTATATGTAAATTATGCAAAAGGTTTTGTGATTGATATTTTATTCCATAAAATCTTGGCACCTAAATACTTACGACTTGCAACGTTTTGTTTTTTAAATATTCCATATATGGCTACATACGTATATTTGGGGCCTCGTTCTATTTATCTACCGGATATACACTGCAATTTAATTTATTACACCCGTATCTGCCGAGTCGATCGTTCGTGGATATTTTCCCGCCACTCTGCACGAATCGAAATTTTGATAGGTCACAAACCTTATGTCAGCGACCTGCGCACGACGAATGTGCAGTTAACAGTTGATCTATTAGCCCCGCTGGCCTCGCCATCTCTGATTCCTTGGAATAGACGTTGGCCGTGTACCATACGCCCTCTTCATTAATTTAAAAGGTATGTTTAGATCGTAATTTAATAAAATTCGCGTCCGCGAACGCCGTTTTTCGATGCTACCACCGTTCGCGGTGCCGAAACGGACCTTTCACGGCCGATTTCGGGAATTGATAGGCCGAAATTCCGCCATAAACGCACAACGACCGCACGCCACAGCACTTTTACCCGTTCTCCATATTGATGACAGCGCCAACCGTGCTAATTTCTCGAAATTTTTGTTGAAATGCCCCCTACATCTAACTTTGTTAAGTATGAATAGTTAGAGGATTTTCTTTAATAATAAGACGCCGGTAATTCGCCCCTCGATGATGGTATCTAACGTACACGAGGCGGGCCCCTTATTTTTAAAGCGTCTGTGTAATGTGATAAAATGGCGACCGTACTCAGCTGCCTTGAATTTTTACGTCAATTCAAACGCATCTCTACTTTTACGCAGAAACGCGCGAAATACTCGAATCGAAGCGAAGTTATTCTGCGAAATTTGGAAAGAGCGACGTGCTGTTAACAAACGATCGATCTACGTAACAATAGAATAAGTCCAGGTGTGCATTATTGAACTCAATTCCGTGGTTTCCCTTATCTTCATTGTATCAACATGCAATTTTTTACAGGTGCGCAATTATTTTTTGTGCAGTATGACTGCACCATTTACGGCGACCCCTATCAAGTTAGAGGGTGTCGACCCTTCGGAAAATGTTACAGAGATACAATCATATCTCGAGGGTTTCCAGAAGGAAATCGAGGGTGCCGATGGTACCGTTCAACAGGTTACGGGTATTTAATCCATATTTATATATATTTCTGTGATCTCATTTGTGGTTGTTCTATAGAGATCGATGCTGACGAGAATGATGTGGATGGAGAAGAAGGAACGTATTTTGTGGATCAAGCCGGGCATTATTATTACCAAGCGAAAGGTGAGTCGCAACCTGTCATGACAATTTCGGGACTAAATGATGGTGACGGTGGGGAAGGCGAAGAATTTATAATAAATCCAGATAATGATGAGGAGGGAGTCGAAGAAGATGGAGAAGAGGTAAGTTTCAAAATTTCACGTTAATTAAAAATTAATTTTGCAAATATTGTCAGAGCTTGCCGAACGAATCTGGGAACAATCAAATCCTCATAAATAATGGCAGTGCATATCAACGGATAACAGTTGTCCCGGCTGATACCAGTTCGAACGAACTGAGCTACGTCCTCATCGTGCAACAGCCCGACGATAAAGAAGGTGAACAGACCGATGGGGATCAAGATATGACTGGTTCGTAAATCCAAATTTATATTTTATGCAATTTTTGTCAAAGAATTCTTTCAGTGTACGATTTTGATGAAACGGAAGAAGGGAACGTTGTCGATTCCGAAGCCGAGGATGATAAATCAAAAATAGTGAAGATCATCCCGAGAAGATCACAGGTGGTCACGCAACCGTATATGTGTAATTATTGCAATTATACAAGTCCGAAACGATATTTGTTATCGAGACATATGAAATCGCATTCGGAAGAGAGGCCCCATAAGTGCAGTATCTGTGAGAGAGGATTTAAAACTTTGGCTTCGTTGCAAAACCATGTTAATACACATACGGGAACTAAGCCCCATATCTGTCAATTCTGCGAGTCGGCATTTACAACTTCGGGTAAGTATATAAAATTCTAAAAACATTTTTCTTGCGAAAAACAATGGGAGATTAAAGCGAATACCACCTAACCAGAAAAGAAAAGATATGGGCCGTGCCTGAATTTTAAAAAAAATCCAAGAAAGCTTTTCGGCTTTTCTGTTTCTTGGGCTATCTGCCATAATTATGTCATCAGCAAAAATACATTCAAATATTCTCACTTGCTTTTATACGTTGGTATATAATTTTCGGATGAATGCCTTCTTTTGTCTAATACTTTGTCACATTTCTATGCCCTAGCTTTAAACCATTCATTTTTCCCGCTTTTACACCTCTATAAACCCCACAAAAATTATTCGATTTATATACATAGAACTTTGGCAGATACTAGTTAAAAAATTTCAGCAACTTAATAGCAAACACTTGTCGGCGCATTCTTTTCATGTCTAGGTAGATTTTGTTTCGATCTGCACTCGTGCATGAATTCTGTTTCCTCACTTCAATTTTGTTTTGAAAATTACATTTTTCCATCCGTTTTTCTAATTCTCCATCATCAAGCGAGGACTGAAAGTTGCAAATGGTCCTAATTCAGTGCAAATTAAGGTATTAAATGAAGGTACAGGCAGAAACACCTATTACCGAGAAACACCATTTATAATATGCATCTTCAAGATTATATTTTCGAAATATTTCCAGGTGAACTCGTCCGACATGTTAGATACCGTCATACCCACGAGAAACCTCACAAGTGCAACGAGTGCGACTACGCCAGCGTGGAAATGTCTAAATTGAAACGACACATTCGCTGCCACACCGGGGAACGGCCATACCAATGTCCGCACTGCACCTACGCCAGCCCGGACACCTTCAAACTGAAGAGGCACTTGCGGATACATACTGGAGAAAAACCATATGAATGTGACGTTTGTCATACCCGTTTCACCCAATCGAACAGCTTAAAAGCCCACAAGTTGACCCACAATGGTAAGTCGTTTACACAATTTAACACAGATATGGCCAGTGTTCATTTAAAAGTCGCCAATAGTGTTATAACCTTTTAAAAGCAAATTACATATAGTTCTCGCAACGAAGCAATCGACTTTTGACATTTCGTCGTGTCATGATTTGAGTTGCCACAGCATTGATTGCAAAGCATATGTGATTTGACAGATATATAGATAGGTTATCAACACTAAACAGAAGGTCAAGACGACAAATGTCAAGTGCGTTGACAACTTACCATATCTATCCAACTGGCAACGCTCTAATTGAAGAAATCCTATGCGGAAGAAATGGCACTAGATTTGACATTATTATGCATTTGCTGAATGTGAGGTTGTATTTGGTGGTGTTGGTACGATTTTCACATTGCCATTGTCAAAAGTCAGCTGTTTCGTTGCGAGATCGATATACACTTTTTTTTTGTATCTTGGCTTTGTCGGGGTTACTATAATCGTTGTTAAACTTTCTTTTTAGTCGGTGATAAACCGATATTCCAATGCGAGCTGTGTCCGACGACTTGTGGCCGTAAAACCGATCTGAGAATCCACGTGCAGAAACTGCATACGTCGGATAAACCCCTGAAGTGCAAACGCTGTGGAAAATCCTTCCCCGATCGCTACAGTTATAAAGTAAGCATACCAAACCGTAAAAGAGTCAAATTTTAATGTTCGTTTCGTTAAATTTTTCAGCTACACAACAAAACCCACGAAGGTGAGAAATGCTTCAAATGCGAACTGTGCCCGTACGCCTCGATCTCAGCCAGACACTTAGAGTCGCATATGTTGATACACACCGACCAGAAGCCTTTCCAGTGCGAGCAATGCGACCAATCGTTCAGACAGAAGCAGCTACTGAAGAGACACATCAACCTCTACCATAATCCTTCCTACGTGCCTCCGCCCCCACGCGAAAAGACGCACGAGTGCCCCGAATGCCATAAGGCGTTCAGACACAAAGGAAATCTCATCCGGCACATGGCCATCCACGATCCCGAATCGAGTATACAGGAGAAGCAGCTCGCCTTGAAATTGGGTCGACAGAAGAAGATACAGATCATAGACGGGCAACGGGTTGAAGTGATGACGGGTTTGGGCTCGGATGACGATGACGATGAGGGAGACATGATGGCCGTCGAAGGATCGGACGGTCAACAGTACGTTGTGTTAGAGGTGATCCAGTTGGCGGACGGCGAAGAACAAGCCATGGTTGTTGGGGACGGACAAACGGAGATGCTGGGAGAATCGATTCTACACGATCACGGTAAGCTAAAATAGCCACTTCTGATAATTTTAATTTTTCTTTTATGAAAATTTCTGTTTTAGATCTGAATGACGAGGATGTCTTAAAAGCGCTGCAATCGGCCCGAAGGGTGACTAAGGTGGAGAACGAAGATGACGATGAAGAGGAAGAGACCAAAAAGATCAAGACCGATCATGACATGGAGACTTGTTTCGGCTTTGATGTAATACCCCTAATCAAAAAAAAAAAAAAGATTGCATGAAAATTTGTTTTTTTTTTGCAGGAAGATGAAGAAGATGACGAGGACATCCGGCACGGGAAAGAAGCGATCACGCTGCTAGGCATGGACTGAACACTTCTTACAAGAGTAGGGGATTTACCAGATAATAGAGTAAAAATTAAAACGAAATGTACTTTTATTACAACATTTGTATCATCGAAAAATTTATACTTTTTATGATTTAATATTATTACGTTTTATGAAATAATTTTTACCATACACGATGACTAATGTTTTTTTTTTGTAATCGTGCGAAATATAATTCCTTGTTTATTATCTTCACGTCCGGCTGGTAGAAGCGCTTAAAACACGGACGGGAATTAAAATAGTAGAGGGGGAAGAGGAAGATTACGGAGCAGCGAGGTTTCGTAAAAACAATTAGTTAAAAATAAGAAAGTTAGGGGTATACCCAGGATGTTCCCGTTGTATATAATAGGTTAAAAACTTGTAAATGTAATGAGGTTCACAATAAAATGTTGACTATTATGTATGTGTGTGTTTTTATACACGATGTTTATACAGTGGAGGGAGAACTACGCGCGACAACTTTCTTCGATCGGTTCACAATCGAAAATGTTACATAGTTGTATTATGCTTCCTACGTTTATAGTTTCACTCACAGTAGAAATAATAGGGTATGCTAAGTTTGGATCTCAAATTCGTCAAGGCCGGTCATATGACGTCAGTGCGGAGCAAATTAAAAGCAGCCAA
>JARFOC010000177.1:339038-350592 GCA_031763485.1 Osmoderma eremita
TAATACAAAATTGTAGGTAATTTCATGCTTTAATATTGAAGTTACTAAAAATAATTGCGGCAAATTTGAATTTTGCTACTTGGGCATTTAGCAAAATTACATATTTTTTAAAGTAGTTTCTTATCCTAGTAATGTTTCTTCTGCAATGATTAAAATTTAAAATTCGGGCCTTTTATTTTATGTATTCTCGCGCTTGCCTTGTTACATCAACTGAATGTTAACAAAGAACCCACACCTAACGCATTTTGGTTTAGGTTACAATCTATCTGTCACTTTGACACACGACAATACAGTATTATTTATTGCCTGATCGTCTGAAATACGACTATTGGCGACATCTGTCTTTCACTATGAAACTAACCATTGATTTTACATTATATTTATGTAATGTTTGATACTACGCTATTATGGTGTATGGAACTTGCAACGCTTTTTCTTTTAGATTTTCGCTTCAAAATTTAATATTTGCGCGTTTGAAACACTTCTTTTAGTGAAAATGTTTGTGATCTTGAAAACTGGCGTGGTTCATGTGTTTTACGAAATTCTTGTTTGAACTTACAACTTAGTGAAGTAGCCGAAACCGCAATTCCAGTTACAATCGCTATTTGAAGGTTTCCTAAAAAATATGGGTATTCACGGAACGCTTTTCACATATTAGCACGGTAACATAACCTTGCTCACAGTTTCCAATGTATCTAAAAGTTGATAGAATAACGTTTACTTATTGAGTAGCTACTTAATGTTGATTCCGTATAAATGGTGTTAATTATCTCTCATCTACGATTAGTACCATCACAAATAGGATATCTAAAAATTGTACAGCATAAACCTAACCTCTAATAGTTCTAATTACGGCAACTGAGCGTTCATTCTGGTAACTATGATGTCAACCGAATGTTACCATTTTCAGTAACAGCGTTCCGCGAATCACAATTTTTCAGAAACATACTATTAAAGTGACTTTAAACACAAAGTAATACGTTTCTAAAGAAGCACAAACTTTTATCTTTGTTATAAATTTTTTTGTGTAAAAAGTCCAATTAAACTGATTTTGGATTATACTAGTAATAAGGGAACAGGTCTTCAGTGGTTTAAAACAAGCTTTTTAGTTCCGTCACGTTTCGGAAAATTTTATTTCCCTTCTTAAAATAGTCAGTAATTTCTTCTTTTTTTTTGACAATATTCATATTTAAACGGAGCGAGCAAAAATGATTGTCATGTCTGAAGTTTGCAGCAACATTGTCTTCCATTGTCTTACCTGTCATCTATTGTTTGTCTTTTTCTTATTCATTTACTGCAGCTTCAGACATGACATTCATTTTTGCTCTATCGGCACCTACATGTAAGCCTAGTACCGTGTACTTTTCAGGGTTGGTAATATTGTTACCAAGAATCATGGTATGTAATGCCAACTTCACGATAGACATTAAAGTGTTCGTTAAGTAAGCACGGTGTGTTATTTTCGCGCTTCGTTAATTTTAAGCCGACGAGGCTTACATACAGGTAAATTATATTACTTTTCAAAGCTTACCTAGCCTAAAATATTAAAATATATGCCAATACATTAAAAATGAATAACCTAATATCAAAATACGACATATTAAATCTCAACATTACTGTTACTTGTTGCAAACGAATGGACAATTTTACTGCAAGCGTATTTGATAAAGGCAAATCTACTGATTGTGAACGGTGCTTTACGTTTAAATTTTAATTTTAAATTCTTAAATTCTAGGTAACATTCACCATCGCAAAGAAATACATACTGTACTGTACTACATAAATCGACAAGACAACCTTTTCTATTCCGAATCTGTCTATATTCGTAAAAAAATAAATGATTTATTAATCGTACACTTTGACAACATCTACTCTATCTGACAGATCGTGACAAACGACCCCCGGTTGGTACCCCGTTATTACAACTGTATATACAGTAGGCGAGGTATGTCTGTTTGTCTCGTGACGTCTAGCGTACTTAACTTGAGCCCCCGATACATACACCGCTCCGTGCATCGGTAAAATACATACATTGTCGCCGACATTATTTCAATATCATCGCTCAGTTGACAAGTGCGGACAAACGGTGAGTCGAGTGAGCTACAACCACACCCAACTGTCGTTTCACGTTCCTGGCGTAATGCGTTCGTCAAATGTATTTATGTGCATTTATAAGAAGCTGTATAGGTACTTCTCTTACAAGAATACACTACGTGCCCTTAGGATACAATAGAAAGTATTATAAACATCAATTATTATTGTTGTTTCTTAGAATTTCTATGAGGCTTCATAGCATTTTACATAAAATTTTCCTAATGTACGCATATTTGTATTTTAGGTTATGTTACGTGTGATTAACTTAAAAAAATTATCAAATTGCTTTGCTAATGAATACTCTCCTACTAAATATTTTGTTATCTTCCTTGATAATAATAATAATAATAACAAAACACAATTAATAAACTTTAACAACAATGTTGAAGGTCTACAAATCAAGTGTATAGACACAACACTTACTACTAGGCAGGAGCGTCCTGCCTAGGGATGAAGCTGGACTCTGATCTATCCTGGAGTGGTCACGTCGAATATCTTGCATCAAAATTAGCTGGTTTTTGTTACTGTCTTCGGGCTATATCGCGGTGTGTTTGTCCCGAGGCTGCACTTAGCACCTACAATGCATACATAAATTCCCGATTGCCGTACGGCGTGATTTTCTTGGGCAATTCTGTTGGTATGGAACGAATATTCAAATTATAAAATTCAAGCATTAGAGCGCGTCTTAGAAACAGAGAAAGTTCTAGATCTCATTTTAGATGTGACAATTTACTCACTTTGCCACGTTTATACATTCTAGAATGCGCATTATTTGTCAAAGCCAATTATTCAGAGTTCTTTCATAAGTATGAACAACACCACAGTCATAACACTAGAGGCACTGTTAAAATATGTACATCAAACAATATATAACTGTTTACAACCTTGTGGCGCCCTCTGTTAATGGCATGTAATATGTGGTACATAATAAAGAACAGATAGTTCGTAAACTGTCATGCTGAATACTTGTGTTTTATTCCGTTGCACTGTGCAAATTCAACAGGCACTGTAACCCCTCATATTTTGGCGCCTCAGACCCATCAGTCAAAAATTCAAAGAAATGCTCTGTACTCTTGCATTCGGATATATAATCATATACCTGACACAGTCAAAACATTGCTTTATGCATTGTATAAAAAGAAAATTAAACAAAACTTAATTTGTAACGCCTATTACCAACCTAAAAACTATATATAAAGACATAACATAACATCCCCCTCTTTTAGGTAAGTACATAATCATTCAAATATTGGGGTGTTCTAGTATTTCTAACGGGTCTAGATGTGAAAGACTTTTGGTCGTAAATTATAGCCTCTCGCGAGGCCTCCCCAGCTGAATTCTCTATATAAATTTCTAGTGTACCTACCCTAATCATTTTGATGTTGAATGTCATGCGCACTCTCAGTGCTAACGTCAGATACTGGGGGCAGTGTTGGAATGACTCTGGGTACTTTGTAAAAAGGTTCTGGAATAAGATTCCTTGTATAAACCCCATACGCGGTTTCTACTAAATAAGACCTTGGTTCACTCGGAACCTCTTTGACCTTTCCATATGCTCTCATACCTGTCACCCAAACACTGTCTCCAACTGATAACTTACTTAATTCTCTAGTCCGGTGTCTAGCATTAAATCGAGCTGTTGTCTTTTCAGAAGCTCCACACTCCCTTCTAAAGATAGTTTCAATGATTACCGATTCTTTTAGTTGGTAATGGTAATCTTAACTTCCGGTTCACGAGGAATTCCACCGGACTAAAACCGCTAAGGTAAAGAATATGTGTGTCACTTATATTTTAAAATTTTTTTTTTTGAAGTGTAGATAACCGAAAAAGAAAGAACTTTTCTTAATAAATTAGTCGTAGGAAACTTACAGGAGAGTCATAATTAAATAAAATATACGTACTTTTTAGGTTAGAATTCCATCTTAATATAGGTATTATACACTCACTTCTACTTAACATATATTGAATAATATACGATTATATACTGATTTAAACTCGTTATTTTCAATATTTTCAAGCAACGCATGGCCTATATAATGGCGCTATATTATGCCATTACACCACTGCTTTAAAATATTGAAAATAACGAGTTTAAATCAGTATATTATTAAATATATGTTAAGTAGAAGTGCTTAAAACATCAAGGAAGGTGTTATAAACAACAGTTTCTTGGAGAAATACCTATATTAAGATGGAATTCTAACCTAAAAAGTACGTATATTTTATTTAATTGCGACTCTCCTGTAAGTTTCCCACGACTATTTTATTAAGAAAAGTTCCTTCTTTTTCAGTTATCTACACTTCAAAAAATTTTTTTGAAAATATAAGTGACACATATTCTTTACTTTTTCCCCACATTCAAGAGGTGTAGTTCGATAAGCTAATAAAGCTAAATAGATGTCGTAATTTCTTTTAATTAAAAAAAACTATATATAAAGACATAACATAACACTAAACACTACTTTTATACAAACACCTTTCAATTATTCGCTTACCCACCTTTCAAAAATTACCGCTAGCACAATCTCACAATAAATAACCGCTCAGATCTCAATTATCTAAATGTGTTCGTATGATGCCTGGCGTTTCGCTCAGTAAACAAACAATGTACGCGAGCGATCCTACTGATAATTTCACACTTCGCCGGCCACGCATTATCGACTTTCGAATTTGAGGCTACCACGTACACGATACACAACGAAGATTATTTGAAGATTTGTGCAAGGATTTACTTACCACCGCACGCACACACAGTACCGCGAATCGACAAGCTTTTCGGCGCTCCGGCAAGGTTTGCGGTGAATTTATCGTCCGTGCACGGAAGTCTACCCAGACGATTGTTCTTTTATACATATTTATTATAAATTGAAATTCCTTTATAACATCGTGTGGCCATCGAATCACGATGTAAGAATGGATTATAATCACGAACATACATCCAAAACTTATATTGCTATTTCCACTATTCACGTTATTTTTTATAAAAGAAACAATACAAACGTCACTTTTACTGGTTGCAACTACTTGTATGTAAATTTTGTATTATGGATTTATATATGTCATCGCCTAGAGGGCGCTAGCGGCGTTTGACGTATTGTGTGGAGTTTTGGGGTCGAATTTTGCATTTCATATACAGCAGACACATTAATGATGGCCCCGCGAGTGTAATAGTAATAATAACTTTAAAATAAGGCTGAACGCACTCGAAATGAGACGGTTTTATTCATCAATCGATACGTTCAACATGTTACTGATGATTATTGGTACTTTTTATACTATGGAAGGTTCTTAGCGTGTACATGTGTATGTAGAAGTTATGCATATGGTGCACTTATTAAAGTAAGTACAATTGTAATATGAAAGGATGGTTTCAGGCTATTTTCTCTTTTATTGCGTGGGTAATAATAGGTTATTGACGTATGAATAATGTAGAAATAAATTAGGAAAATTGCATTAAAAAGGCAAAACAATATTCGGTTCAAGACGTTCAGATATACAATTTTTTATATTTAGGATGCCTGTTTTAATTTATTATTGACAAATCGGTAGACTTGAACGTGTTTCGCTCTTAATAGATGTTGATTTTCTAACCTAGTATGTATATGGACATATCTATGTTATTTTTAGTTCTATGTAATAAAGATCTTCAAGTAACATACAGACAAAAAATCGATTGCATTAATATGACATTATTTTTCTAAATAGCGACTAAATACCAGTATTAACACTGCTTAGTGCACAAAGCAGTGCTTCAATATATAACGTAGTGCAATTTAGTTTTTCAACAGTGGTAAAATGAAATTTCGAACGTCAGAAAATGTGTAGTCAAACTGTCAAACGCAGAACGTAGTGCATAAACATCAAATAACCACAAATGCCATTTCAGATGTAATTATAAAATACAAAACAGGATACGGTGGCTTAGAATAGTAAAAAATAAAAAAAAATACCTTTACCACCTCGATGAGTGAAGAATTCCTGGATACATATTTCGGCAACTAAGTTGCCATCCTCAGCAGAATCTACGAAGGAAGATAATGTCAGACGTATTGAATAACAGTGTTATTCAAGTAGTGTTCTGTGTGGTGCAAATCTCCCAGAGTGCGACGTCTAACATTATCCTCCTTCGTAGATTCTGCTGAGGATGGCAACTTAGTTGCCGAAATACGTATCCAGGAGTTCTTCACTCATCGAGGTGGTAAGGGTATTTTTTTTATTTTATCAGATGTAATTGCTCTTATTTCAATAATAAATTCGCATTCTTTTTGCATCATATTTAATTAGAATAAAGTTATAATAGAAAATCCACAAATTCATTTTATGACTATAACTGTCCAACCACCATGAACATTTTTAAATCATAATTTATGTAAGAAAAAAGGCATAAGAGGCAACTTAGAAAAAAAAAATAACATAAAGAACTCGTGTCATAAGACACTTCTTGGATTGTATATGACAGACCTGTTTATGATACCACTTACTGTTTATTGTTTAGGCTTACCGTTTCTTAGCACAAAATAAAACTTCCTTCACTGAATTTGGCCCAATCAATGCAACCCAATCGGGAAATTCTTGGATTAATGATATTTCAAATATATTTAGATTATTGAAAGTACAACCTAAAAAAATTACACCTTACCAGAAGAAACAAGGGTAATAAAACACGTAATTTATTTAGAATTATATTAGTAAAATGTTCACATTACAAATAGTGATTAGGACAAACGTATTTATAATAAAATTAAAGATAATACACTGATCTGTACTTAGTATATTATGTAAGTTATTATATGCTAATTAAAATATCAAACATTCTATGCACATATTTATTCACTAACAATTACACATAACCTCCTTTTTATGTGCATATATCGCTTCTTTACACCTCTTCTCGCTTTTATACAATCTATATTAAATAAATGTGGCAATGATTATTATAAATGTAAATTCAGAATATTTTTTTCCGTTTAAATATAATAGGTAGATAAAACCAATCTCACCGGAGTATAAAACACTTTTGACCGATCCTTGTATATTACTAACGCCGGTAAAATTTTACCAGCATACATATAATATACATTAAACTCCAAAATTAAAAGCTACCACCATAACACGTTAATTAAACTGGTTTCGGATATATTTTCGGCTGGATATTTATCTACATCGCCTTTCAAATTAAATATTCGATCGATCAATTGCGTAAAAATAATATATTAGCGCTGCCAGTATGACGGCGCGCCCATACACATAGAAACACAATCTATAAAAAAAAAGACAGAAACACACCGAACGGCAACGAACGACTGTCAAATCTGGTGTGAATTCTTGTTTGTAGATGGCGCGCGTGATTACGCACACTCCGTTAAAGTTACCGATCGTACCAACCTACCGAAGTCGACGGGGCCCCGCCGTTACAGCGTATCCGAGCAGTGTTCGGCTGACGCACGGACCTGTCTT
The DNA here is from genome assembly GCA_031763485.1 of Osmoderma eremita. Taxonomy (NCBI): domain Eukaryota; kingdom Metazoa; phylum Arthropoda; class Insecta; order Coleoptera; family Scarabaeidae; genus Osmoderma; species Osmoderma eremita. The sequence goes on from JARFOC010000177.1 coordinate 346,590, forward strand.
GGTACTACCTGCCTAGTTACTACGGTTGCGCAAAACCATGGATTACAAGTTAGACAGTTGGCAGTAAAACTACTACTTCATCGTGCACTAGTACAACAACACTACTAAAAACAACCGTTTTTATTAGAGTTGAGGCGGCCGGGTTTCTATTTTTTCGGGGTACGTATCTCACGTTTTATTAATTCCTTTAGTATTTACAGTGTTGCACTATCACTACTCGTGTATCGTCCCTGCTACAGTTATATTTGTTTACACCAAGCGGGGCTACGAGAAAATGTGTGCCGCGTTACTATATGCACGGGGCTCTTCTGTCGCTATCCATCTCACTTTGTCGCTCGGGTCGCCTCGAGCCGTAGCCGAGCGCTTCGTTGCTGCGTCCGATCGACACAGACCGGCTGATCTCACGAACGGGATTTGTTTGTAAATTATATAACGTAGAGGTATTTTGTGATGTGTGTGTGATATGGCAGCTGTGTTTCGCCGGTTATTTTGCGAGTATCTGTGAATATTAAAGCAAGAGGGCCCCTTGCATGTAATAGCAATGACCGCAAGGTAAATGTTCCCGTGTCCGTATCTCTGTCTCTTTCTCTCTCTCTTGATATTACGTCAAGGATAATAACCTAACCTCACTTCTCATTCGACATCACGGCGCATAGAAATATAATTTTATCAACAGAAATCGATGTAGTTGAGTATTTACCGTGTTATTTGGATCAAGTATTACTATTTATAATAGAATAAAGCAGTATTGAACGCATTATTATCGGTGGAATATTACGATCCCATCGTATACAGGGGTCATCAAAATAAGTAGTTCGTAAATATGTACGTAAACTTGGGTATGTTTGCTTCTATACGTGTAGTTATTAGTGTTTGCATATTTACGTTAAAAATTACAACGTAAAAGTGTAGAGGGAATTAGGAAAAATTACCATTCGAAATACTTGTATATTTTGGAAAGTTTTTTTACTGTTAAACTTATGTAAAGAGCATAATTCTTATGTAATACAAAATTGTGTTAATTTTTAACCATTAAATACTGTTTTTTTAAACGTATTTCGCCCTAAATAGATAGAATACTAAAAATTGGCAGTTTAATTCTTTTGCAATATGAATGGGAATATGTTTTTTGCATCCGTGCACAGAATATCTTTCATCTTCTAAAATAATCCAAGTATACCAGCAAAGTACAAATATTTCTAATCCAAAAAACATTTCTCCCAACATAAATATCATAAATTCGAGAATGAATTTAGCGTCTAGATGACGTTTATCATAACTCAAAATTTTACGTCAGTAACTGACAGACGTATCGCAAACGTTTTGTCTCCTCCACTGCACGGAGGAAAGAAATTGATTGCTCCGCGTTTCCTGTTCTATTTTATCGGATGGAACGTGGCGGAATCGTAACGGATTCGTGGAAAACAGCTGTGGGCGTTCCCTCGGGCCCGGGAAACAGGAAAACTTTGTATAAAAGCCGTTCGGTTTTGTCGTTTTCGCTGTTCGCTCCTTCGGACATACTAATATGTATTGTAATATCCGCGCGGATGATGTTTTAGACTAAATCTGTATTTCTCCGAAAATGTCGCCCGTGTATGTTTAATATACGGAGTTTGTTTACTTTAAATTGCGTTACGATTTTAGATACCCGCATTAATAATAATAATTGACCGATTTCCAACTGTCAACGGATTTCGGCGCATCCGTTGACGTTTATAGATTTGTATAGTAGGCCTCTTTAATTCGTAGATGGCGCTCTGGTATATAACCTATGCAATATTACACTAATTATGGAAATATTATATTTTTATTTTATATATTGCTAACCCACATTTAAATAATTGGTTTTATATAAATAGATATTTAAGAAATATTTGGTGAAATTGACGTTTGAGAATGTTAAAAATTCCAAATCAATCGGTCAAGTTTATTGTCTTTTATTTGAAATACATCGTTGCGATATGAAATGTATACAAAATACGTTATATAGTGGGTATTATTCTCGTATAACTTAGTTTAATAATTTATAGTCATTAGTTTATGAATCTCGTACACAACTGGTTTTTTTTATTATTTTAAAGTGTACAGTCGTGATAGGAAAGAATATACAAAATGTGTCTGAATCAAATGGACTGACGTAAGGTTATATTATGGTGTTATTAAAAACAGTTAAATGAAAGCGTTGAAATATTAATAAATGTACAGTAATTGGTGAGTTCTCGAGTTATATTTCGAATTTCAAAAAGGAATCATCATTGAATTCAAATATTTACGGGCAGATATAAATATTATCTTTGTAACACTACGTAACCTTACTTTATACCCAATACGATTAAATTATTGTCATTTACCCAAACAACTTAAGGCCTACTTGGGTCTGTTGACACAAAAGACTAGATATTTTTTTGAAATAAGAAAAACAAAATGCTTGTATTTCAAGTCAAAGTCAATTATTGACGTGCGCTGAACATAACTGAAAGAACCATGTTTACAACCGCCCTAAGGCTAGGATTGCCGATACCCCCTGGATTTAAGGTAATCCCTTTTTTTTTAATATCACGCCTATATTCTCTTGCTATTCGCGTTTTAAATATAATCTATTGATTTTAAGAAATCGTAACGATCTAATAGAATTTGACGGTTGATTTTTCCTGTAATGTCAAATGTGCGATCTGTCAAAATTATTATTGACCGTTTCTACCGTGTCGTTTTATTTTTGTTTCGTAAGAGCGTCATGGTAACTCACCTCCTTGTGATATTTTGACGTACCGTAAGATCCGATTGCGCGATCACACCGTAATTTTTCTTCCGCGGGGGATGGTATCAATACTTACTTTCTTCTGAATTCGCATCAGTGGCGTGGCGTTGATATATTTCATAATATATTCATGATTCTTTTAATATTCTAAATTTTTTACGTCTGAATATGTTATTTACCGACTTGCTCACTTCTAATAACAATTTCAGAAATTATTATTGAATATTTTTTTCTAATACCGTCAGTTTGAATACGTAATATTCTTCTTGAATAAAATCTTTTTTATGTATAGTTTTTCCCTCTTAAATCGTGTTTCGTAAATATTGCGAAAGTTATCTCCGGAATGATCGCCGTACAGCTCTGTAATTATCGCAATAATACTATAATTTCAACGTTCCAGTGATCTGTACACAAGCCGCCTATCTTGTGAGAGTTAAAAAATCGCGAAGCCTTACGCAAACTAGGCGATTACACAAATGTATATCTAGTTATTTATAATTTCTTGTTCTTAGACATGCACGCTATACATATTTGTCTGTCCTCTTAATATCGCTTATACATTGCATATCTACATGATAGGGTTATTATAAAAACCCGGTTTTTTTTACACGATTGAAGAGATGTGTGGTCTTCATTTTTTTGCTTTCTCATAACTTTGTAATTAACGGCTGTGTTAATTGTCTCGGTTTTCCGCTAAAATATTTTGGGAATGTGTGGCCAGGTACAGACGAAAATATGTGCCGTTAGTTAGTAATTTGGGGGCATTAAAATCTATGACAGCAATTATTGCTTCGCACTGACAGCATACTGAAAAAAGAAAACCGTGATTAATTCATATATCGTACTAGAGACCGGGAGATTGCATAGGATGACGTCAGCATGTTGTATTCGGTTCAATGCTAGATGCTAGAGATTGGTATTATCAAGATCGCCTTAAGTTTAATATAAGCCCCATAAGGCAGTCTTCCAACCAGAAATTCAAGGCTTTTTCTACTTTAATTAATACCTTATCGGGTATTGTACCTATAACTTTTGCAGTTTGGGGCGCAGTGGAAAAACTAGTTGGATTATTTTCTTCGTCTATCGTAGATTCGTTGCTATTATGGATCTTAGTTGCGACTGCAAATAGACTTTTCTATTTCAAGCACATCAATGATGTTTAATTTTTAAGAATTGGATTGATTTGGCGTTTACTTGATGAAGATCCATATTATGTAAATAAAACACTTGAAACAGTAGAAATCT
>JARFOC010000177.1:350692-363708 GCA_031763485.1 Osmoderma eremita
TAAAAATAATGCTTTCTAAATTGTTCATGAAAATTTCGGCAAGCAAAGGGCTAAGGGGATTACCCATAATCAAACCTACTTTACACTCATAAATTTTACTATTGAATTGAACATAATTTTGATTGAGGGAAATAGATAAAAGTTCTAAAATTTCTAGATTTAATAACCGGGTTCGTTTTATTATTAGTTAAAAAATCGTTGATAAGGTCAATAGTTTCCAATTTTTAACTAATATCGAGAACTTCACGTTTTCTTTTCGGTTTAGAAGCCGTTTTAAAATATTTTCCCATCTACAAATTCACCTATCGTACAGTCCGAAACTTCGACACAGCTGACGTCATTACATGTACAATCTCGGTCCTGTGATCATAACGTATGCACCTTCTTACACAGTTTTTACAAATCTTTTTGCATACCCTATAAAGTGCGTAAAGCATGTGTATTAGTTAACACACTCTGCCGAGTTCTAATAATAACTAATGTAAGCGAACACCGTATGGTCAGACAAGTTGGGCAATTATATTGACAAATATGTAAATATATTGAGAGTTGTTGAAAAGTTGAGTTGTAAAAACGTATATCGACATGTTTACGTATGCACAGCGTGGATGGATTCTAATTGTACGACTTGCAACGTATTTTATTAATCTTAACCACACTTTTTATCACTATATATTCGATGTACGTACCACCCAGGAGATCTTAGTTACATTTCGTGTGGAAATCTATGATGAAGTTAGTTTTATTATTGAGTTATTGGAAAATTATATTCTGAGTTGTGGTACAGTGGCGGGTTTAGTTTTTTTTTATATATATAATTGGCCGGATGAAAATAGAGTGGGCAAGATATACGGAAAGGATTAAACGATTCCAAAGTTAACTTAAACAAATTATGACTTATAGCAAATTAACTTCTTCCAATTCTAAATTTTCCACTTTTCTCAATGTATGTAGATCGATCAAACGATTCTGTAAAACAGTTGCACATAAGTCAATAATCTTTCACTTTTTTCGGAGCGCCAAAAGATCTTTCACAAGTTGCGTTTAATAAAGGTACTGTTATTGCAGTATTACATAGTTTATAAGTTTCTGAATGGAAGAACTGGGAGGTCCGTAGCACCATCTTGTTGGCGCTAACCCAGTTGCAACTAATCATCGTGAAGTTGTACAATAAAAGGATTTAAGGTCAAATTTTGGTAGTCGCGCCAATGTTTTGAGGAAAAGACTAATGAATATTTTTCTTGGTATCGCTAACCAGACACTTACGTTTGTTTTTAAATGAAGGGGAGCAAATGAAAAAGCTACATTTACATTGCAAATATTACCAGAAAAATCACTATTATATATTATTCTGGCGGCACATTAATTGATTAGGAGTCCTCACTTCGGTGGATTGTGGGGTGCAGCCATCAAACAAACGAAGCATCATTTGCAACGCATAATCGGTGACTCAAAAGTGACCTACGAAGAAATGTTAACACTCTTAACGCAAATTGAAGCATGCTTGAATTCTAGACGCTTATGTCCTTTATCAGATGATCCTTCAGATCATTTGATCCTTACTCCATCACATTTTCTTGTCCAAGACACACTTACAGCTGTTGATGGGTTGTTTCAAAATCCGGCTCGAAGGACCAATGTTTGGGGTGATTCCCTGCTCTGTTTTCATACGAATTACAAGTTTGTTGATTCAATAGAACTATTTATTGCACACACAATGATATGAAAATGATGATTATGACATATGACAAATTACTTGTTGTTACATAGATATAAAGCAAAAACATATATACAACTAAACTACATAAACAACCACTCTGATAACTCAGTTGCATACCCAAAAGAGATCACGTGGGTTTCAGTATTTTGTAGATTCATTGTACAACTGTCACATATTTTAACGCACACATTACTAGCCCTTGGTCGCGAGACGAATCCGATCTGCGCCCATAAAAATTCCTGTTCGCCCATCAATGTTTACTCCCGGGTAAAGTAGAAACTAAGAACCACCGGTCGCTCTAAATATGTACGCCGTAGCAGCGAAATCCGGACATTATACGCAATTAAAGACGAAGTCCGGCTACGGTATAATTACGCCGGAATGACAGCTATTCCACGGCGCGCGGACTGAACGAGCGGGCGATGGATCGCTCTTACTGCGACATGACAGCACGCGTAGAAAGTATTCCGCGAAACCAACTATGTGTTTGCTTGTACAAACAAATACAGAAGTCATGTCTCCCCCAATAAAATAGGATAAGGGAATAATGACATATCTCTTTAAACTATAAACAAGTTACAATTATATTCGTTTATTACTACTTGACGACATCTAAGAGTAATTGTAAGCGATAATTTCAAGTGGCCGATGGCCGAGGTATTCTCATGTGTGTAGGTATGGTCAGAAACGTAAGGTTCAAGAACAGAAGCGATGGTATGACAGAGGACCAGTTGTTTAGTCGATTACCATGTCGCATGTAAAAATGCATACAATGTTGAAATAAATTACATTTTTTAACGAACGTGTTACTGACAACCTCTTTTGATTCACGGTTTCTAGAGATTTATGTTTTTTTTTATCTCAACTAGCCAACTACATATTTAACAATATTAAAAGAAAATGAATGTGTTCGTTGCCGTTAGAATATTATCGAATAATATGTAGATACACATCTCCTAAAATGAGCCATACTTCTTTATAAAGCTTTTTTTTTAATGGGGCACCCTCACTTGTAAAGGTTCCCCGAAAAATCAGCCACCTTTAGTCGTAAATCTTCACCGACAAACCATCCAATCTCAACTTTCTAAAACTTCTTAGTAGAGCCACTCTTCCTCACTTAACTTGATGATAATCAGCATACCCTCAGCCTTACTGAGAGCTTTAGGTGAGAAGTGAATTGTTTTTGAAACCATTGTAACTGCTAAGGGTGGCTCATTTGTTTCGGGAAGTTTTGGGTGGATTAGTTCCCTAACAAATATTTGAGTAGTCGTGTTAAGAAAGTTTTTCAAATACAGGTGATCCATTTTTTTCAAAACTATATAGCGGGCGAACATTTAAATCAAAATTATGAACGGAACAATGCCCAATATCTAAAAACGTTAATATTGATTGAGACAGAGAGAAAGAGACGATATACCATTACCCACCACCTTCATTTTCTTTGCTTCTTCATTTTCCTCTTTCTTTTTTTTTTCTTTTCATTTTCAAGTAACCAAACGAATTTGTCATTGTCTGTTTTCTCTATAATCTTTCGTAGATATTTTATGGCAACATGAATGGCGTCACCATCAAAGAGGAGCAGGATGACCTAGATCTAAGAACGGTGCCGAAACCGCCACCAATAACCAAGCCTACTGTTTTCGAAACCCAACGCAAGAGCATCCAAGCCAAACCGATCCCTAGAGCGGTCGCCCCGAATTCCGCAGTTTCCTCCAGCACTGCGAACAGTTCCAACGCGGGCGGTAGCAGCAACCAAAGTGATAAACCGGTCTTTGACGACATCAGCCAGAAAGGGCAATTCGGATGGACGGTCATCGGGCAAAATTACATCCCCTACATCTTCAGGGGCGAGACGAAATATTGCTCCGTACGGATGCTGGAGATGAAAGTGTTGTACAAGTACGTAAACGCTTTCAAGTGGGATTTCTACAACTGCGTCTGCGTGAAGAGTTACTACGTGACTGAAGCCGAAGCCAAATTGTTGAACGAGATAAATTTCGTCCATTGCGACTTCCTTTATGGCCGCGACCAGTTCAACGAGAAAGATCTGATCGTGAACCTAAACGACGCGTTGGAGTTCTACCAGTTCCTCGAAGACTGCTATTTGAAGCTGACAAACGCCGCGTCAGTCGATAAATGCGGGTTTATCAGGATCAATAATGAATCCGTCGTTCCCTATACGAAATACAACGGAATGAAGCTCGTGCCACTGTTCTACTTCGAGGGGGAGACTGAGAGTTTGAAGGGGAAGTCCGTGAAGTTGAAAGGATGGCCCCTATCTTACCTGAAATTCTGCTGCAAAGTCCAGGGTATTCGGAACGAGTTATTCGTTCACGATTCCTGTACGGTTGTTAGTATCGACGATATAAAGAATCATTTTCCTCCCGGGTCGATCTTTCAAGACTATTGGCCGTCGAAAACAGCGCTGTTGACTTCGAACAATGGGAAAGTCGATTTTAAGTATGGAAAGTGGGCAAAGGAACCTATCACTCCTCCGGTATTTAGTGGCATTCCCTTGAATCAAAACAACAATTACAATACGCACAGCATCCCTTCCAATTCGATTCCTAACGTTCCCACGTCGAATTACCAGCAAGTCATGCAACATCCGCATCAGCGAAACATAGTTCCTAGAGGCGATATGAACGGATATTCGGGAGGTAATCACTTGCAACCGGTTCACCCACCCTCGCAACAGCATCACCACCAATCGCAAATACCCAAAATGCCCAACTTTCGCACCGATCCCAACTCGTACGTGGATGTGCGCAAATTGATCTTGATCCCTGATCCGCCCACGTCAGATCAGGTGAACGCCTATCAATTGCAGAAGGTCGTCTTGGAAAATAAGACGGTGTCTTGCGTGAATATGAAACCCCACGCCATCACGGAGTTGCTAATCACCCTGGTGGAATTGCACGAGAAGTTCTTCTTTAAGAATACCGATTTTCAGAACCTCTATCGCGTCATACAGGTGCTGGGGATTCCCCTGTACAAGGCGAACAATTCACAGATCCGTATTTACGTACAACACGGCAAGCATGTCGATCGCCATCTGAACGACGTGATCGCATTGGTTAGAATCAGGGATGTGATGACGTACATGCCGCAATTGAAATATATGCTTAACGGTCAAATAAGCCTGTAAAAGTTAAACGTAAATGATATGCATCCCGAAAACGAAATTAAAAACAATTTATGGACGTGTAAATCGCTATATGTACATGTCTTTATCTGTCTCCCTCTACCCCAACCCCTTACAACTTTAATAGTATAATAATTACCCCCCTCTAAACTTACGATAATGATTATATTATTATTTTGTTAAAAAAACAACGTCTCTTTGTTAACGATGCATATATAAATATTTGTATATAGTTTATAAGTGATAAATAATTAAATAATAAATGTTGTATTTTTAGGGTAGGTGCTACTCTAATTAATATAAATAATACGCCACTGTCTCTCATTAAAAATAAATTATTGATTTCTCTCGCCTTTTCACTACTATTACTTTAGTTATTTTTATTTAAATGACAACGTTGATTTTGTATTTTATTATATTAAATATATTTTTTTATTTAAAGAAGAAATGGTGTAACGATGTAATTTGTAAGTATGTTCGGTAGCAGTGATATATTACGCTCGCACATGATGAATACGAAGATGGATGTCGCTGTCCTAATGTTCTATCCCTTCCTCCCTATCTCTGTATTTACGTTTCCGACGACTTCGCTGAGTAATAAATGAAAACAAATGTGAATAAAATAAAGATTTTCAGTATTTAAATCATTCGTTGTTTCATTTGCCAAATACCGTTTAATGTCACTTCAAACCTGTCAGAGTTACCTCGGTTCCTTATAAAAGAATACAGTAGAGGGCGCGGAAATCACTGTCTGTATTACACCGAAATATTCAAGTTAAGCCCGTTTGACACGATGCTAGATTTGTCCAATTCTCATACTATATCCATCATGTACTTCATACTATACTAGAAACTCGAGCTAGTTTACTTCATAGATTTGATCATATTTTTCTGTTCAACTTGCCTACTAGAAATGCAATGCCCATGCGTGAAACGTACTGCCAACCCAAGTTAAAAGCTGGAAGTTTTGTTTGATCAGTATTCCTTATTAATTGTTGTATTTTCATTATATTCAGGCATTCTAGCGCCATTATTGAATAAAGAAACAACAACACTGAAATCTGAAAACACGTATGACTACTAGACGTACTACACCCTTTCTCTGGTAATGACACATACAACAAAAACACAACCTAAACCCAAAAGATACAAGAACGTAGTTGATGATGAAGTTAACTGGAATGTACTATTTGGGAACTACAACTTCAGATCACTCTTCAAGCATAGTAACAATTCTAGTTTCTAGAATGAAAACTTGGATGACAGCTAGTATCGTGTCAAACAGGCTTTAATGTCTTTTTTTTGTACTTTACTAAGTGACATTGACAAGATGAAACTATACATCTTATATATGACATTATTGATAGATGACATTAGTACATTCCACTTAGTCAATTTAGGAGATAATTGCTAAATTATTAGGTACCTGTCGTTTTAATAGTGATTATATTTAAATAAGAAATCCGTAAATAATTATTTTATAATTCAGATTTACATGTATTGAACTTAATAATAATCTACTCTTTATTTCCACTATAATACACATATAGAAACAACGTCAAAACATGGATAGAAGAATAACATATATATAAATACATTTCAAACATTGCCACTTAATTGAATTCAAGAAATTCAGAGATATTATATGATGTAGGAATTTGTCATTTGTTTAAACCTCATAGTTAGTTTCCAATTTTATATTTGCAGGCAATTTGGTAAAAAACCAAATACCATTGTAAAAGCCGAGTTCGTTTATTGAATTTGGAGTGAATAGAGTTCATTTCTGAGACTTCGTTTATAATAGAGTAGCGTAAGCCGAGCAAGCTCTACGCACACCGCGACTGGAGATGGTGCACGTAGAGCATGTAGGCATAAATGTCAAACGTTTGTTGAAAAGACACCACCAGGGGGCGTTTATATGAGATAATTTTTGAATAAAACACATAACCTTTAATAGTTGTCATCAAAATTCACGTAAAGTATATATATATAACATTTAGCAATTGAAAGGGGGCATTCTATACAATATTTATGCAACATGTGTAAGTAAACGTCTTCAAATTCGAAAATGTTGGAATTGTCGATGAATAAAATTCGGTACTACTTGTTGTGTATCTCTGTACATGTGCCGTCGTTTCCATTTCATCTTCACTTTCTTCGAAAAAAAAACTTGCAAAATAGCAGATAAATGAAATAGTCTCTTTTTTATTGTTACCAGACGGTATTACCCTGTATCACAATATTTTTGAGGTTAGGTAAACTCAGATATAATGCCCTGATGATCAAAGATGGTTGAAAGAAAACACTATATCGTTCGTTTATTTCAAAAACTTTTTCTGCTCCGTACCTCACGCCATTCCTACTCCAAGAAAATTCACTCTCGCTCTGTTACAAATACTCGAACTCACCTAAAGTACACCTCTGGTGAAACCAGTTTTCCAGTGATTTCGAGGAACATTGTAATTTATTTTATGTCTTGTTGCATGAATTTGTGTTTTTTCGTTATCTCTAAATGAAGTTTTGTTTTTAAAGTTAAATGAAAGACATTCCTGTATGTATATACCATACAAAGTGAGAAAGGCGTTAGATCTAAAGACAGATCAAAATTCAGGCTCGCACCGCCCGCTTCTGCAAAAGGAATACGCGTTCAGCCTCGGGAGAGCACCCCTAAAGCAAAATACCATAACGGATTATTGAGACACAGTATGAATGGTATACTGCCTTCCTTGTTGTATAGTTACAGACAGTGCTTAATATTTTCAGCGCGAAGCAAGCACCACTGAGCCTGCCACACACCTGTTCTACGTGGTGGTTCCATTTACGTTTGTCATCTATACTACTCCCAAGAAACGATAGCATCTTGTTAATTTTATATTACTGTCATCTAGAAAAATGTTATACGGAGTGTTTATACTTTCATTGATTTTAAACATTATGCAACACGTTTTGTTTTCATTTATTTGTAGGTCATTCTCTATAAACCATTGTTTTACGGAACGATGGAAAATCAAATCCACTAAATAGTAAGTTCGTTTCATCTGCGTAATTAATAATTTATTGATTATCACACGAGACGTTTATGAAAATGTCATTTATGAAATTTCCCAAGGCAGTGTACTGGGGAGTATACTGCCTTGGGAACACAAATATTCACAGGAAGCGCATCAGAACATGCTACACCGGCAACACTGTCCGATCGCACTGTCTGTCGTCTATAGGTTAAGTATGACTTGAACCATCCCATAACGCTTAAGTTTCTCAAGCAATATCGCATGTGACATAGTATCGAATGCTTTAGTAAGATCCAAAAAGAAACCGCAAACTAAGTTATTTCTTTCCAAATTAGAGAATAACCAATTGGTATATTCAAACAGAGCGGTGTTAGTGCTTTTTGCAATAATGAAACCGTGTTGATTTTTATTTATGCCTGTCGAAAAACGAAAAGACTTGCTCGGCATCCACAGTTTCAAATTTTTTTTGCGAATATTGTTAATTGGCTAATAGGCCTATAATTTTCCAATTTGTTGCGATCACCTTTTTCGTATGTTGGTATTATAATTGCATGTTTTAAAAGAGTAGGAAATTGTCCATTCATTAACGTTCATTGTATTAAGTGTTAATAATATTGCATAAAAACAACTCTCTATGAGGTGTAACGGAATTTCATCAATACCGGCAGCATTTTAATTTATATATAATTTCTTTTAAATATGAGGTTATTATTGGTTTAAAATAAAAGGAAAATGGATTTTGTTTAATACGTAGATAATTCGGTCGCTTGGAATTTAATGCCTCCCCTGACAAAGAATTAAATAAGACGCCAAATTAACTTAACCCACAAAAGTCATAAACACAGAAATAAACAGAACGGATACACAATCTTCTAATTGCAACAGAGGTAAATACAAGAGATTAGATTACTGATTTATGTTAAAACTGAAAGAGCAGTTTGTTGCATTTTGTATAGTGAACCCTTCTTTTAAATTGTGAATAAATATTTGACAGATTAAGCCTACTATCTACCATGTCACTCAGGGGTATGTCTTTATTATTTTTAGACATTTAATTAGTTAAAATTGGACTGGCTGGGGCAAAAATCGCATTCAAACCACGTGAGGAAAGTGCTAATACAGGCCTTGGGCAAAGCAATAGGGCACTTTCCTCCCTTGGCTTGAAATATACTATTTGTTTGCTTTAATGTGGAGTAATTGATATGGGGAGGTAAGAGAATGATGAAAATAGTAGATGACAGTTGTCCAAAAAATGTATTTGTTATAGAATAAAACAAACAACTTCCCGAATAATAAAAAATGATTCAATTCTATAAATTTTATCGACCTATTCGTCAAGATTAGCATCGCCATCATTGCATACGTAAATGATTGGTACCGCGTTTTGGAAAACAGCCTTCTACTGTTCTCGGGACAACAGCCTGACCGTGATTCACTTTGAGAAAAGCACTTACAGGTACACCCTAAAAATTTCAGCTTATCAATCTAGATATCATAAGTTATGTACAGGAACGGTATGTAGGATCGCTTTTAATTCTTTATTCAAAGTTGAAATTTTGTACTTTATTAAAAACATAACCAAATTCTACTATATCGTAATATTTTAACAGTTTCATAGTGGATAATAAATGGTGAGGTCTACACTCAGAACTACCCGGTTGTACGCTACATTTACTCATTGAAAAATACTAAATTTCCTTTCTATTAATCCATTAGTTATTGATCCCGTACAAATCCACATGCAGAAACCTGACACAATGCAGTACCCTCAAAAGATCAGCTGATTACTGAAGAGTAAAGTTTATAATAACATGCAAATACGTAATTTGGACGAACTGAAAGCCCGTACACGTGCTGCATGTGATGGAATAAACCCCAGGAGGACACTTGCTGTGAAATTATAGTTCACCTTTGTTATGTTGTTTTGTTTGTCTTAACCTTCGAAATATGTAATCAATCTGTTCTAATTGTCTTTCCTTCATTGTTCTTTTACTCTCCGAATCTCACGTCTTTCGCGATCGTCCTTGTTTTTGTCTATATCTCGAATTCTATTTCCAGCCTTTCTCGCCAGTCTTCCTTCTTGCATTCGTCACATGTGCCCATATCATATTAGTCGTTTTTATTAAATTTCATCAACCAGGGATGTTTACACTTTAATGTTTTCTTGGATTTTCTCATTTTTAATTCGGTCTAGTAGGGTAAAACTCCGCCCCAGTATATCATCTCGGTTCTTGTAATTTTTTTTTTCCCATTTCCTTGCTTAATGTCCATACTTCTGAACAATGTGTACTGGTATTTTCCACTAGAATAGGTAGGTATTAAACACATTTCTTTTTGTAGCTTTTGATATTTTCTTATTGTTACACAACACGCGATTATTTGAGGTTAGAATGTCACTATAGTAGTGCTCCCAACTAAACAGCTGATTTTTAACATCTCAATTCATAACGTTCTCTCATAATGGTTGCCTTGTAATTTTTATGTGGCTTGCGGCAAATATGTGAAGTTCAACGTGTTTGATATGGCATCAGTATTAAAATTATTGTTTTACGCTTAACCCATTTTTCAATCCTATTTCCTATCAATACTAAGTACCTACAAAGTCACAGGACAAGTGTCAAATGCGCGCATTGACAACTGGCAACGCTCTAATTCTAGAAATCCTATGCGGACGAAATGTCAATAGATTTGACATTGCTATTTGCTGAATGCGAAATTTGTTGGTTGTGCTGGCATCTGGCATGATTTTAAATCAAAAGTCTGCTGTTTGGTTGCGAGAATTCCGTACGAACCAAAGTAATAAGGGTTGCTAAGAATTACAAACATAAAATCACACACAAAATGACATACGACACATGTATCTATCTCATTTGTATACACGAGTTCATTGTAAATAGCACATTTGCCTTTACTGCAACTATTCATAATGATTAACGTAATAGAACACCACCAACGTTTTATGATTTTACGAATGTGATAGGTGTATGTCTCGAATTTAAATTGACGCAGTGTGATTATGTGTTGCTAAAAATGAGTTGTACCTGCGACCCGGGTAAGTTTAATGATTTTAATTATTTTGATACGTTGACAAAGCGAATGTGACTCAAAAAAAAGTTTTAACCTCACTTTTGATAAGTAGATGTTTATAAATCTACTCTAAATTTTCGATCTCATCGGGCTATATATTACGTCGAAAGTTGTGGTTAATACAAAACATGGAGACCTACTCTTTTTGTGTTAGAATTTCTTGCAATATTTAATTTTCTATCAAGCTGTATAGTGTAACATTTCGATTCTGCTTTCCGCTCAATATTACCACTAATTAACAAAGTGGGCAGATATGTATCCCACATGCTTATAACCCGTACTCAGAGAGATAAAGGGAAATAAAGTCGAATAAAACCAGAACGAAATCCGTCTCTGGTGCAAGCTCGGGTAGGCGTCCGTATGAAGGTAATAAAAGCGAGCCAGTTAAACTATACCCCGCTTACTATACAACTCTACTGTTCTTCGTCTGCAGCGTGGTCGCTGTAAATCTGTTGCTCTTGGTTTGCAGGTGCTTCTGTTTCCAATAGCGGAACGTTAACTATAATTACGGTTTATTAAGAGGCGGTTGTGCATACCGCCGAGATCGGTTGGACGGGGACTAACACTAGCACAACGTAGCGTGTTTTTCGTTTACTTGTATGCAACCAATGTACAGTGTAGAAAATCGTGTGTGCGATGCATATGAGAAAGAACGTCTGTCATTATATCTCTATGAAAAGCCACTAGTTTTATTTCTACTACGTTAATATATGAAACATCTAGTGATAGATTGATCTTGGAGATTTTGAATGGCAATTGTTGCCGTATAATAATATTTCTAGAGCGTAGAATAGTGTGAAATAGAAACATTAATTGTTCAAGTTTGAATGATCCATCCACACGGTTCTTATAAATAAAAATAGAAAGAATGTGTTGTCAGAAAATCGGCTAGTAGAGGCCGCGGTTTGCTATTGCAAACTTAACGTAGAATTGGCGATAAAAGGAACAATTTTTATAGAATCTTTATCGAGAAGGCGAAGTAGGTACGTGTGCACCAACTTCTTAATAGTATTTAATTGACGATTTAATCGTGGCAATAACTTTTATTTGCAAATATAATGCAGCCTTGCGTATCTTTAGTTCAAGGCATTATTTTTGTTTTGTAGAATGGCGCCACCTTACGGTGCCTTTTCTATAACCAATAATGCACGTTAATCGTGTTTAAATTCCGTTCAATAGTTTTATGGAAACCCGAAGCAACTGTACGCCCGTTTTATTTCATTTTAAAATCACAGGAAAATTGATGGCGCGCAGAGTTGCATGTGAATCATTTATATAGGAGAACGTATATCGAGTTAATTTTAACACCAACGCTGATCATTGTATAGTAGGTGTTTGAAATTCAATATACATACATATTATTCAGCTTATTTTAGTATGTATATACAGATATATGTATACGTGTACATAATAGATAAGTAATTTTGTGTTTCTTGCATTATACTAAAACGGTTATCGGTAAATCAGACGAAACAAGGTTGACAAGCACTGAGTAGGTTTCGTTTTCTTAGTATTGAGGTTAGGTAGACGTCAAAATGTTATCAGGTGATATTTTTATTATGATTGATTAACGCGGAAGTATTTTTTTGACCGATATAATAAAAACTTATGTTACATATGTGTCATTAAGTGAACCCAATTCATTGAGTAGTAGAAGCAATTGCAAAAATTGTAGCTTCAGCGGTAATATTTAGTGAAGGTATTGACCATTATCATTTGCTCAGTATTGCGATAACACGAAGGTGTACCTCAGGTTCAATTTCGGCAGCTTTTCTGTTTACCTACCATTTATATATCGTTTCAACCTCCGAATCCAGTACAGACCTTATGAGAATTCGATACAAGGTTGCCAAATCGTCGAATCAGCTGTACATTATTACTTTCGGTTCCATTATTTGGGCTTCTGATAGTTAAAATGCATACTTTGACGAAAACAGTAAAGTAGTAAAAAAACATAATTTTTGTATATAAGAATGAGTGAAAAAGCCCATAATTTTATTTATTATTACTCAACATTAACGTAATTTACATTTCGAACATTTATTTAGGAATT
>JARFOC010000177.1:375622-398615 GCA_031763485.1 Osmoderma eremita
CTCAACAAGGTGGTAAGGGGTATTTTTTAACTTAAATTTATTTTAAGCCACCGTATCCTATACCTAACCTACATATATCGTATTCACTAATATTAATAAATCGGTAATTAAAAAATATGTATTACTTATACCTTTTGTCGTGAAGAAAAGCACTAATCATCGTTAATAACAGACTTAATTATATACATATATCATATACCGATATCCCGTCTCATATAATATACAGAATGATTTGTTAAAAACCAATCTGTATATCAATATTATCATTATATAATACGCACTTATATTTTTTAAGTTTCTTTAGGTACCAAAGCAGTGATCATATATGTATTACAATAATAATTATTATTATTACACATACATATAGGTAGTTTAATAATAATCCTCTGTAATAATGTTATAATATTCATTTACTTATATTAATAGTATACAGTCTTTACAGTGTTGCTTAGATAAGTTCAAAATAGCCTCACGCCATCTACAGGTAAGTAAAGCGATGTTAGTATATTCTACGTTTGTATAAAATGTCAAAATATATGTATTAAATAAGAATTTATCGTTTATACATTATAATAATATAGAGTGTATAAAATCTAACGTAACACATATCGCAATAACTTTTTTTAAACACGGAAAAATTTAAATTTTAGGCAGCTTTAGTAACCTAACCTATAATTCTGAGACATCTACATAAGTATACACGATTCATTCAAAGTTACTTACTTTTTTTTTAAATACGATATCCCCTGCATATCAGGTATTACGTTACATTTTTAGACACGTACGTTTTGATTTCGAAACCGATTTTTTTGTCCCAATTTCGACTATACCGGCTTCTATTTGCGATTAATATTTAACAGGCGATTCTACTGCAGTTAAGCATATTCCATAAGAATAATCTAAAATAACTCGATACCAAACTAGTTTGACAGTTACATTCAATTGCAGACAATTATCGTAAAAATAAGGGGAAGAAATGTCAAAATGAATCGAGACGTTTTGAAATCACTGAAAAATGGAACAGATCTTTCTCAATTTAGTTGTCAGCCCTGCTTAGCAAACACAGATGCCACTCACAGTAGATAAAATCCCCCAAATATAATACAAAACAGTAATAGGCTAGTGTAGCACCTTTTTTTCTATCTTTTAGTAAATTCAATAACGTGTCCTTGTCTTATATTCCCCGAGATAAGTATATTTTATGCAAGTCATACCTACCAATAACGAATCTCAATTCAATCCAGATTTAAATTTTAGATTCTAAAAATAACGAATTCAATAGTTGTAATGATTGAAAATATCGGAGTAGGCCATAAAACGGTTACTGAATGTACTCCTGTCTTAATTTTTTTATGGAATTCATTCCATTTGTAACACGACAACATTCTTGGAAACTCGTTATCTTCAAATAAATTCTTTTTAGGAGTATCTATATAGGCAAATCAGTTTTCATTTAACAGAAAACACGTTTTTCCAAGACTTCAAACTGTCAACGTCAAATGTCAATTTCTTTTCGTCACATACATATATAAATACGTATTTTTACAACCATCTTATTGCGATCCATGAGGCTATTTGATAAACTATACCTTTATTTGTGTTTTTCCTCTTAATAATTAATAATTACTCTTGATAACATACGATGTGATCCGTAACAAATTTGAATTAAAAAATTACATACATACGCCAATTAATCAATCAAATGGTTAACGGAAAAAATCCCTTGGTTCCTTATCGTAATGGATACCGAGTGATCAATTACATTTATAATTAGAGTAAGCTATATTAGTTGGCAAAACGTATTTTTATAACTGTCAATGAAATGTCACGTCAAATTATAATAACCCTTACATTTGTAAAATTCAAAAATATTTAACAAAAAATTAGTTGTTTAATTATCAAGACATTCATCAAAATCCTGCACTTTTAACAAAACATTTTAAAACAACTTAACCTAAAATTATTATTTGTCAGTTTGTGATAAATATTACCAACGGTGACAGTCCAACTTAAGCAGTGTTATAAACTTTGTAGCAGAACACAAAGCCTACTTCAGTTATAAATTCAATTGATCTCAAAGTATTATCCTACTGTACAAGTAAAGGTACATAGATATATTTATATTACATTATATACAAGTTAAGTTTTTTATTTATTATTTTCACATAGATATATTCCAATTTTATCCATTAGGTATTCAAATTCAATAGCGGTTGTAGAATCTTTTTTAATCCTAGAAATATAATTATAACCTAACATTTTTTCTCAGTATTCTTTTGGTGTTCTCAAACAAAAATAAAATTGTTTTAAGTTGGTCGTATAGAATTATTTATTTAGAATGCAGTATATCTATGTATGTATATTCCCACAGATATTGTAATAGACGCATTTCCATGCAGGACCGAATATCAAAACCATTCTCGAATGTATATTGTCCCTGTCTGCAACTAACTATACTTGTATAATGTTTTTCACAAATAAACATATGTAAATAGCTTGAAAGGTATGTATATATAAGCGTTTGTTTGAATTATCTTGATGTAATTTATAAAATTTACCGTTATTCGCAATTCCGAAAATTACTTTAGTACTTACACATGAAACGCTCTTAATACTTGTCATAATCAGCGAGAAAGTGGCATTCAAATTTGTCATTTTGCCACATATGTACATAAATATAGTCAATTTGCTCTTTAGAAGAGAGTGAAGACAATCAATACTTACGGGAATACCCAGTGTTGCCATATCTTTTTGATGTAGATACATGAATATGATCACAAAACGAAATGTAACACATTTATTGGACTTGCATACATTCTGTAATGTTTAACAAATTTATTTAAGTAATTGCTGAAACAGATTTTATTATAATAATTTACTAAAATACATTATTATCGGTAAATTCTATATTTTAATCCACATAACCTAGTATCAACTGTGAACATATGCACAATATGCCTGATATAGAGTTTTGTCCATTAATAAATTATTATTAAATATTAAACCATTAGATAACAAGAAGTTGAATAATTACCGAAATATAGAACGTAATAGGATGAAATTAAAGAGATAAACACAACGCATAATAACACTACCGTGAATAATGTAACTAATTTCACTCTATTCAAATTAAAAATATTGACAACATCGTACACTAGGAAGTGAGGTATAATAGTTCCATATGTTAATTCTGCAACTAGAAAGGGATAGTCCCATAAGAACCTGTATTGTCTTCTAAAAAGCGAATTTACTATAAGTTAAGCCCGTTTGACACGATGCTAGCTGTCATCCAATTTTTCATTCTAGAAAATATACTTGAAGATTGGAATGAAGTTATAGTTCCCAAATAGTATATTCATCAGTATATCACTGCCAACTCAAGTACATTGTATCTTTTGGGTTTAGGTTATGTTACGACTATAAATTTGGGTTGGCATTATATATCACACATGCGCATTGCATTTCTAGCAAGGAAGTTGAATAGAAAAATAGAATCAAATCTATGAAGTAAACTAGCTCGACTATCTAGTATAGTGTCAAGTGTATGATGGATATAGTACGAAAATTGGACAAATCTAGCATCGTGTCAAACGGCCTTAAATCATCATTTCTGTTCACGTATCCAAATTGCGTGTGACGTAGGTTAAACGCGCGCTAATTTTGAATCTGATATTGTAATTTTAACGGTCTAATTGATTATATATATATTTTTAAAAAACAATATACAAAATCGGTTTTCTATATAAAACACTTAAATTCAAGAATTGTAAT
Source organism: Osmoderma eremita (assembly GCA_031763485.1). NCBI lineage: Eukaryota > Metazoa > Arthropoda > Insecta > Coleoptera > Scarabaeidae > Osmoderma > Osmoderma eremita. The sequence continues at coordinate 379,394 of JARFOC010000177.1, forward strand.
TAAATGTCATATTATACAAACGTCAGTTTCCACTGCATGTTTTACGTCACAGAATAACTTTGTCAGAAATACAAGTAGCGAAAGTAAGCTATTAATAAACGGAATTTTGACAATTGGAGATAGGTGGGGTTGCCATGCGTTCGTGTTAAAATCTGAGATCAAAGGTGTTATTCAGGTTCGTAAATATCGTCGATTTTAGCTGTATCAAAACCAAAAGCGTTGGTTGATCTAAGCGCTCCATGCTTTTTGGCCAAGCGATGAGGATTATGACGTAAAACATAACCTAAGTTCGGTACACGTCATGTTGTTTGGTATTGTAATTCTACGTGTTCGTGATGTAATATTAACAAAATATCTTCAAATGTATCAGATAATATTCGAAAAGGAATCTTGAATTGCCTGTGGAACGAACTTGACATAAATCAAAACATAACCACAACAAATAATATTGATTGCAAATGACACACGTGTGGTTACAGATCCGATCCGTTATTTCAATCTAAATTTTATTTTATTTTAATTTAATCTTAATCTAGATTAATGTGAGTTAAGAAATATATATTACGCCATATCTATTTTTGGGGCTGAAATCATAGGGCGAGTCTATTATACCATGCCGAGGGGTGTCCACGTTTTGAGTTTAGCGATGTCCGCAAGATTATCTGTCAAAATTGTGGAGGTCGGTGGGATTTTTACCTTGTTTTGTGTTATTTCCTATTACTATTATAGAATTCGTAATAAGTGTTTTTATTTCAAGAAATTTTTGATAGTTCGCTTATAGAGAATTAGTTATTCAGTCAAATTTTACCGCTGCCCCTCCTAAATTAAATCACCTCCGCCACTGATCACTTTAGTTAGCGTATTCTAGATTGACATTATGATGACGTAATAGGTACTTCTCCAATGACAATTACTCTAATTCTAAACAAAAAGAACAGAAATCCAGGGGGAAATTTGAACCTCATTATCAATTTTATCGAATGAAAAATACATTTTAATTTGATTTGTTTTGTATTATAAAAATAAAGCTAAATATTCTTGTTCTTTATGCTTACCAGCAGCCTTCCTTTGATTTTTATAATAGTTTATCAAGATGGCGTAGGATTTAAAGCAAAGATAACGATAGGACAAAATCGCTTAGCATTGAAGTAGCATCGTTGTAGTTAAGTATTTAATAAATTTAACAGATTTGCGATTTCTTACCAAATTAACTTACTTCACAATTTTATTTGACATTTGACAGCTGTCAATTAATCATACTGTTTGTCGGTTAAATTTAATTTTATAATTGAAAGTGAAATAAAATCAGTTTTTTAATACAATCATATACTCTAAAACGCATACATGGGGCGTACGTTATAAATCACCCTAAACTTCGACAATGTCAAAAATGTTAAATAAAGGTGTGCCAAATACTCTTGTATATTTCTGTATAGTGTTTCCGTTTGTCAATGCGGTATTTAAAAAATATAGGGTTCATCCACAAAAGAAAATTCTGTGGTATTTTTTATAACAATTTTAATCGGCAACATCAGAAAGCTCATCATACAACTCAAAAGAAAATCATATAAACAATGCAGAGATGCCTCGTATCTGTGTGTGTAAATGCTGTTTTTCTTACTCATTACTTTCACCAACAGTTTATATTTAATTGGACTTTAGATGCATCTGTTTAACGGTCTTCCGGTATCAAACATAAGACGGAAAAAAATGAGACAATAAATACAATACTCCAACTGAGAAGTTTTATATACATCAAAAAAAAATCCATCACCTCAAATCATAAATGCTCCTATTTATATTTATTCAATTATGCTTTTTCTTTTTCCTGTTTTAAAATTAGACTAGATTGAAGGAAATTAAACTTTTATTTGGGGGAAAATATTCAAATAACATCCTAAAATATGTATAATATGTAGTCATTACACATTGATAAAATTGAATGTTAATATTTATAATATGCAAGAATGTCATCTAAAATCCATTAAGCGTTAATAATAAAAAAAAAGATAAACAGTAAAAAGAATATATAAAAAAAAGTGAAGCAAAAATCTTGCTTTCTTTTTTTCTATTGTTTTCGAAGCCCTTCTACACAACAGAACAGAAAATAAAAACAGATTCGGAAAAAGTGAGAATTGATATAATACACACTAAAAATAAATGATATAATATTTAGTTATAATAAACAGTATTAATAATAATAATTATACAGTAATGATAATAATAATTATTATAGTGAAAGGCGAAAAAGAAAATTCATAATTAAAAGGAAAAAGGGAAGATTTAAAAACGGCTGTCTTTCTTTTTTTTTTACTTTTTCTTCGTACACCCCTGCAATATGTATAAGAAACAGTTGATAGCAATAATTATTAATATAATAATAACCAAGTAGAAACACAAAAATAAAAAATAATAATAAACGTATTATTAGCAAAATTGTAACTAATTTTTTTTTGTTTTAAATATACACACGTATATATATATATACAGTTGCGCATAAAAATATCGGGCCGGCTTCTAAAATTGTCAAAACCATATACCATCATAACAACGGAAAAACAAAAAAAAACTATATAATTATCCTTATAACGTAAAATCTTCAAATTATACTTTTTGCAATGAATCACACTGTATATACTATACAAGGTTTCCAAAAAGCCTTATGACAGCGTGATTCGCAATTTTTAAATATCGTCCACCGTTATCAGAATATTTTTATGTCTCTGGGGATATTGTAAATATTCAATGTCATGTCATATTCTTTACGCATCCGGTCGCCATATTTGTTTCGTTTCTATAAATGAAATGTCACCATATATTACATATTTTAAAAATTATTGATTTGATTATTTCTGTATGTAAAACTAAACCTAAATATTCTTGTTCTTTAGGCTTACCAGCAGCCTTCCTTTGAATTTTACAGACATTCTATCAAGATGGCGTAGTAATTAAAGCAAAAATAACCATGGGACAAAATCGCATGGCATTCTTTTTAGCATTGTTGTACCTGAATATTTAACATCTTACCAAATTTACATTACAATTTTATTTGACACCTGACAGCTGTCAAATAATCATCGTTTATTCCATTGGTGTTTATCGGTTTATTAAATTTAATTTTAAAATTCGAAAGTGAAATAAAACCTTTTTTTTAATTCAATCACCTTAAACTTCGATTATGTCAAACATTAATTAAAGGGGGCGTCAAAATACTTTTGTATGTTTCTGTATATAGTGTTTCCGTTTGAAAAATATAGGATTCAGCCAGCAAAAATAATTTTTCGGCAGTGTATCCAAAGAATATTATCCCTTATAACGTAAAATCTCCGATTTATTTTTTTTGCGCTGCATCACACTGTATATAATATACAGCGTTCCAAAAAGTTAAGACGATATGAATGTATATATATATATATATATACGTATGTACATTTTAAAAAACGCATGTGCTTCAGAAGACACCGAATACATTATGCAAAAGAAAACAGTTTTTGTTCTTTTTTAAATTAAGTGCGGACGCTAAAATCTATATTGTAATATTATAACAATAATCATTATTATAAAAACAGAATAATTGTAATAATAATAATTATAATCAGCTAACAGTCTTAAAAAATAACTTAAATATACTGATAACTGAAAGAAAAAAAAATCAATTCAGTCACATGGTTGCTCAGGTTACCCTTGGATGCATCATCATTCGTCGTCGTACATTAATATCCGCGCATTGCTTCGCCGAAAAAAAAACAAGCATATCAAGGCTCTAACTGAACCAAAGAAATTTTTCGTTTTTATATACATACACAGCCTATATATGTAAGAATACATCATTGAATATAACAATATAGAAATGGCAATTAATTTCTCTTGTTAGATCTTATTTATTTCGTGTTGGAATATGTTATACAAATATTTCTTTCGTACCGTCATACCAGAGGGGCTTTCAAACTACAAATAAAAAGGAATAAATAAATTTCTATCTCACACAGAATCATTTTCTCGTCTGTCCCACTTATAATCAGCGGGATAATACTAATTTTGAATATCGCGGGCTTAAAATGGAAATTTATCACTGAACGCACTGTATATAATCTACACTACTGCTCATTAGTTTAAGACAACCTATTGGCAATACCAAAATGTTAAAAGATCAATATCATGGCAATGCAAAACAAAATATCGTGTAACAACAACAAACATCTGTTGATACAAACTTCTTTTTAATTTTAACGTAAAAAATGTCAATTCATAGAAATAAATTTCTGGGAGTGGTCTTAAAATTATGAGCGGTAGTGTATATATACATATACGTTATAAGCATGCATTTCCTACAATTACTTCACATTTCAATACAGAACTCACATCGGATACTACATTATGTTAACTCTTAATCGGATGCAATAAATTTCTTATGAATTTGTTGCAATTTATTATCGTAGAGAATATTTTAATTATAAATGAATTTTTATTGGCTGAAAATGTAATTTAAAACGTCTTCGATGCGATATCACTATTGTAACTAAGATTTCGCAAATATTGTTTTCCAAATCGATTGTTTTTCATTTTCTGAAAATATTATTTTGATTGCTCGAAGCAAAGCTTTTATTATGGTTGAGTGAAAAAAAAACAGTGCAAATTACTTTTGAAACATTTACTGCAAGTAATAAAAATGTACTTACACCACGGCTCATAAGTTTAAGACAACCGATCAAAAATAGCAAATTGTTATAAAAAAATCAATAATTACAAAAAATGCACCACCAACTGACATAAAAAAATTTTTGAACGTAAATACAGGGTTGACACAAAGTAAGGGACATACTTTAAGCTCTTATTTACAGTGTTGGGAAATTGTAATGATTACAAATGGGAATTGGATTCTAGTTGCTACAATATCTGTGTAAAACAAAAGCTTCCTCATGACAACTATTGACACAAGTGTCAAAACAAGGCGATTGCAATTTAGCGATTTCTTCTCAAAATAAATAATAAATAAGTTCAGTACAATGTTATTATGAATGTGGTTTACGAAGATTTCGTACTAGAACCCACCAGACTCACGTGAAAAAGACGTCATGTAATGGTAATATGCGAATAAACAGACGTCTTTTTCACGTCAGTTCGTTAGCTGCGAATTGCTTTGAGAGCAAATCCCTGTAAAATAAAGGCGTACACGTAACTTGATTAGCAAATTTTAAAGAACAGTAATTGACCTCCCACTATTGGAAGACCGAGGATTAGTGACGTCCAAGTTGCGGAAGTTCTTCGGGAAAAACAAAACATAGCCAATACTAATCTGCTGGCAATCAGCAGTGTGAACGCAATTTCAAAACGACCGCAAATACCATATACCACGGTTTGGACAATTTTAGGCAAAGTCCTAAGAATGTATCCTTATAAACAACTGCAACGACCGTTCGATTTCAAGGAGGTAGATTTGGCAATCAGGTACGATTTTTCTTTGCGAGTTCAAATTGAAATCGAATCGGAAAGGTTATGGTGAGCTCCATTTTTTCTCTTAACGGTGGAGTCAATACACAAAACTATCGAATATTATCAACAGAAAATCCACAGATTCAAGGTTTTCATGTTTAATTCACTATTTGGGGCGGTTTCCAAGGATATTTCATCGTTGGCCCGTATTTTTGTATCTAGTAAACTGTACCTACAAATTTTGAGTTTATGCAATTCCACAGTTCCAAAACGTGGATATAATTGAAAATGTTAATGTTTTTTATGCAGCGTGCGTATTTACCGACCAAACATTTTTTAACTATATGACATTTGACAGCTCGTCAACTATTTTGAAGATCGTGTTATAAGCAGACATTTTGAAAATTCACGGCCACCAAGATAGCCTGCGACCCAGCGAGTTTTTGGGTTTGGAGTTATTTAATGTTTAGAATGGGACCAGAAAGGTTGGAAGAGTTGAAAGACAGTATTAAGGAGCAAATTGCTACAATTGAACAACAACGAATTATATAAAGCGGTGAATAATTAGGAGGAAAGATTGGTGGTTTTATTGCACCAAAATCAAATGTTGGACATAAGAAATCCTATTATTCGAGAAATTCAGTTTCGACCAATTTTTGTTGTTGGATTAATTTATCGAAGTTGTGTAATTTATGATAACCTTGTATATAAATCCTTAAAAAATAATTTCTCGAGGTCTTAAACTTATGAGTGGTGGTGTAATTTTTGATCCTCGATCGTTGAAGTTAAATAAATTATTACAATTAATTTTATTCCTGAAAATAAATGTGACAAAAGTGAGAAAAAAAAATTTTTTAATCCCAAACCTCAAATCCAATTCAATTAATGCAAAAATTTTGGATGACACTGTATATTTAAGCATTTTCATCTGCGATTTTATATTTTTCGTACAAAAATAAATATTACTAGAAATTTGGTGCGATTTAATCAAAAATTTGTATAATAATAATAAATACTTGGATTTAATTTTTTAATTCATTTTCTCCACATTAAACTAGTTAGGATATGGCGTTAAAAATTTAATCAAATATCGATCGTATCGTATACAGAGAGATCAGAAAGTAGAAAACAGTTGGCAGCACTTTTTTTTTTAAATCCCTATAATAATTCAAATAAGGCTCGCATGCAATTAATGTCCCATTCGCCCTTCTTTTATCGTAGAAGTACAACCAAAAAAAAAACCAGAGATGTCAAAATTCCAAGCAGCCAACTATTTTCTATTTTTTGATCTCTCCGTATAAACCATTAATAAAAGTATCGAATGAGTGAATCACAAATCGTAAACGCGCGCTTTTCCCTACTTCCCGTTCGTATATAATAAACATTGGATAGTTTCGGTTATCATATTTATTTGCATGTTATATAGCATGGTGGTAGGTTGTATACACAGTTTTTGCTTCTCATCTTTTTCTTAATAATATAATTCTAATTCGTTTCCAATTATTTAAATTCTTTAAATAACTAATTGTAATAGCAATAATCATAAATCATTAAAAATCGTACACATCGTCATACAAAAAGGAAAAATAAACAAATGAAAACACCCATTTTCTCCCCCGGTAACCTTAACGTCTCTAATAGAAAGTCTGTAACGACAAAAACAAACACAATCTCTTCCTGTCCTTCTTCGGTTCTAATCACTTCGACAATCGTATTGTGTGTGACAAGTGTTCGATACGAATACTTATTATTAACATTCCTTCCTTCGGCCCACATAAATTCTTTATCGAATCGATACAAAACACCTCTCGTGTGTGCCCCTTCGTACAGTTTGATTCCATACCGTTCTTATCCAATGATTAACTTATTTATTTATTACTATTTATAATAATTATATTTCTCGATATTTATCATTGTTATTTTAGTTTTATACGTCTAGATATTTCTAAATTCATAAATATATGGTAAATATATTTATTAAAATTAGAAAGTTGGTAGTAGCGACAATAGTAGGAGGTTAATCTATGTATAATTATAAAATTCCTTCCCCCAAATTGGTCAATTTTTTTTTTATTTGTTTTAATTTCTTTTTACCATCATCTCTTTTAACTTACTGTCTACACACGCATTATTAAAATTTTAGCTAATTTCAATCCGTAAATTCTTAAATATCTTTTCTTTTATTTGTAGGTGTCTCTCGAATTTACGTGTTAAGTGTATCAGTGTGTCTTTGTTTCGTGTGGGTGTGTGTGAAGCCGGACCTGAGCAACTTTAGGACTGGTGCACTAATAAGATTAAAATGAAAAAAAGTAAGGAAATAAAAAGAGAAAACCCAACAATAATTATAATAATAATATACACTAGTAGTGGACCTATCTTCCCATCTATACAGCTTATTACATACTCATATATATAATATATATAATTGGTATTTATTTGTCAAAAATAATAACTTCATTAACTTCTTCTTTCTATAGTCTATACATTTTTAAAGTTTAAAATTTAGAGTTTATTTATCATAGTTTATACTATTGACGCACCGCCCAGAAGCTTTCTTTTTGGTTTGATTCTTTCGTTGGGACACTTTCCTTTTACGACACTGCCGTCGTTCACATAATATAATAGATATTGTCCTTATGCAAGCCATTTCCTTTTCAATGGTTGCGTTCGAAAGACGCAACGTTCTTTCAGCGGGTTAGAAATAGTGTTGTGCCGAATCGAGCAGTCGAATAATTGAAATCTCATATCGAATAATCGACCCACTTATTGAAGGACTAATCGCCTAAACGACTAATCGCCTAAGCAACTAACCGCCTAAACGACTAAACGCCTAAACGACTAATCGCCTAAACGACTAATCCCCTAAACGACTAATCGCCTAAACACCTAATCGCCTAAACAGCTAACCGCCTAAACGACTATTCGCCTAAGCGACTAACCGAATAATTAACTAAACGACCCAACAACTGACTGATTGAATCGAGATTGGATTGCCTGAAATCCTTTTTATCGAATAATCGATTACCCATATCGAGTGATCGTAACTGGCCAGCCATAGATTATTTTTTAAATATTAAAAAATCAATTATTTGCGTAAATAATTCTAGCGACAATTTTTTTTAATTTCATGAATGATGCACCTCGATTCAGTCAGGCAGTTGTTCAATCGTTTAGTTTATTAGTCGTTTAGTGGATTATTCGACTAATCGATTACTCATTAAGTCGATTTCGTCGTTCAATCAGTCGACTGTTCAATAAGAGAATTCAAAACATTGCCGCAGCGATTTGTCTTTCGAACGCAACCGATTATTAGTTTTTCGCCTTTGGTTCGAAAGAAATCGTCAGTAAACATCTGCTATTTTTAATATTAAATAAAAAAGGAATATCAAAGAGTGTTGGCTATAAAACAAAAAAAAAATATATTTAACAAACAATCGAAAATGTATGTTGAATTTTCAGCATATCTTCTATAATAAAAAAAATACAACCATAATTACGAGTGATCGAACGACTAAAAAGTTCAAAACTCACGATTGTGTGTCCATTCTAACCCCAAAGATATTGGTCGTTGAAGGATAACGGTGGGTTTACATGCGTCCGCTGTGCGTGGTTGCAGCGCTGTATTTAAAACGAGGTGCGTCCATTTTTTGTGCGTTGTTCTGTCGTTACAAGTTACCTAACCTCAAAAAATTTTTCTGCCATCGTTCTTATTAAATTCCCCTCAAATATTTTTCGATATGACTGAAGTATTACTATTGTGTATTTATTGGTCCAGGGATTTTTAATAAAGCCCTGACTTTGCCCACGGGACAAATTTTTCATTGCATTTGTATAAAACAGCTGTTTAACATCTTCAAAATTTCGGCGCATACCAATATTTATTCGGTTTTTTAATCTTTCTTTATATTTCAAGTATAAACAAGGCAATTGTACTATTTTCTCTAGTAGTAATATCCGTATTCCGTATAGGTTATGTTTGTGTTAGTATCGCCTAAAGTTAAATAAGAACGTTGTGAAACGGCACGATATATATTTCCCTTTCTAACCGACGCAAAATCTTCAACAAAATTAAACTGGCGCAACAAATCTTTTTGGCGGTTTCGAAAAATATGAACCAATAATTCAGGACGGACCCACGCACAGCGGATACATGGAAATGTATCTTAAAATTACAGCAACAACCACGTACATTTTAAATATAATCAGTATTTCCTAGATACAATTTTAAGTTAGGTTTTTACAAACCTCGAACTCCCTTCAAAAGCACAAGCAGTTGCCAAAAAGATATAAGACAGTGGGAGTTATTCAGACGCGTGACCGGGGTAAGTACTTCAGTTACCGCAGTTAGAGATATAACGTAAAACGTTACTAGTTACCTGTAAGTAGCCGGTAACTGACGAAAAAATAACTTTTACTTCTATCGAATTGCAGAGTTATATCCAAGTAAAGCAAATCTTCTACTAAAGCGACATCTAACGGATTTACGTTGTTTCTACGTAGTGCTAAACACCCTTAGGTCGGTGTAACACATAAAAGTTACTCGCATAATAGGTTATAAATAAAACGCCCAATGTATGCCTTTTAGCGTATATAATGTTGAAATGAAAGCAATGTATTAAGGAAAATATAGGTAAATATATGTAACACTGATTTTTTTAGATATCCCGTAAGGAATGTCTAATCTAAACCGCCAGACTATAGAAAGGTTGTATTTGAAAAAATTGCTATGAAATTTTAACATAACCGAAGATGTGACGAAAAAGATCGGGGTCCACTTACTTCCAAGATAATTATATCTAAATTGTACAAAAGAATTTACCCAAACAGATTTTTCGTTTCGCTTTTTTTTTTTTAGTTCGTTTTTGTTTCTCAATATTCATTACAATTTAGTGATGCTAAGCAAGGATGTATAACAGCAACTCTTAGGCGTCACACCGCCTCAAAACATATTACGTCCCGATACCTTTCAGTATCGACCGCTGGATGGAGTTCACGCCCATATGTCAACGTCGAAAAAAGGATTTTAAGAATTTTTAAAATCCAAAGCCACAGAATTTGATAAAATAAACGAATTAATTCGTTTTATTGTAGGTAATTGAAATTTTACTAATTTAATGGTCCCGTTTTAAATCTTAATTTCCCAAACCGATTTTTTGTTCCGCTTTTTTTAAAATTTAGTTCTTGTTATTAAATATTCATTACAATTTAGTGATGCGGAGCAAAGATGTATAAGAGTAATTCTTATGCGTCACACCGCCCTAAAACACATTACACCCGATATCTTTCAGTATCGACCGCTAGATGGAGTTCGCGCCCATATGTCAACGTCAAAATTTTTTTAAGAACTTTTAAAATCTAAAGCCACAGAATTTAATAAAAGAAATGAATTAATTCGCTTTATCGCAATTGGAAATTGGATTGGTTCCGTTTACGTTTGAATTAAATTTTAAATTTCTTTACCTAAAAACCCAAGAAATTTTTTTATTTCAAACGGCATTAAAAATATTTTTTAAATATTAAAAAAAGTCGTTCCACACGCCCAAATATTAAAAGAAAACCCCGGTGTTATTGTCCTTATGTTTACTGACGATCTCTTCGAACGCTCTGTATATACAATCCCAACTTCGACGTTTCCTGCAAATCAATCGTATCTCGGTGACCTCGCACCTTAGAACCGACAAAAAAAAATTGTATCCGTACGAAAATTAAGATATAAACAACGAAAGGGATAAAAATGATAACTGAACACAACGAGATCCCAAACAAAAATACGTACGCGCAATCAAACGAGATAAAAATCCTTTAAAAAAAAGGGGCAAAAAGATCAACTTCGCATGGGGCAATTATTATTAAGCGACCCTCGTATGTATATTGGGTTTTAGTTACGGGGGTCGTTAAAAATGTAAAATATGAAAGTTAAAACAAAACAGAATTGGGTGAATTTCAGTGACGTAAAAGAATTCTTTCCTCGGTGTTTGTACTCGGCGAAGATGGGGAATTGTAAAACGTTTTTTAAGCGACGATTATCAATTAAAAAAACTGTATGAGAACAGACGTATGTCCTGCGAAACGAAACTAGGCAATGTTGATCAAAGGAACGCCATCTCTCAATTACATACTTCAATTATATTGTGTGTGTACGTGATTTGTAATGTTATTAATAATATGGATAAATATACCTCCCAAGCACCATTTTTACACAGAAAATAAGAAAAAAATAAATAATAAATATATATATGTATATGCGACAGATTTTTGAGAGCGGTAGATATTTATACGATTATTATTAGCTTTTAAGTTGCTGGTGGTCGTAGTTGTTTAATAATCACATAGAAAAATGCTGTTTCCGGTTTTGTCGTCGATAAATATAGTAAAGTTTCTTTTTTTCTTGGGCAAGTAGGATAATTATAATAGTATTAATAATAATAGCGGTAAATAGTACTAGAATAATAATAATATGTAAAAGGTCGTAGTAAGCTTCCTTTTTTTTATACAAATCGCTTTCTCGCACACGCGGACTGATGTTTTTAGGTCAACTCGTAGTGTTGGTGGTGGCCGTAATAATGGTTGTTGTTGTTGTTATGAATCGTGGTACCTAAGAGTCGGATCTCGTACTACGCGGAACGCGCGATACCGCAGGCGAACGAGGCGTGCGGTCGAAATAATAAAAGAGAAAAAAGAGGGCCTATCACAGACGCACGCGCAAGCCAGCCACTATCTTATTTTAATCATTATTTTTTAATTGTCAATCCCCATACGATTATACGAATCATCGTATCGCATCGTATATTGTACGGCACTAAAATTATTCAATCCATTTCGTCTTCATCATTTTTTTTTTGCTGTTTTCCTCCATTTATACCATAATATTAACAGTGTATCATTATTTACCATTTAATTATTATTTAATTATATCTCGAGCTAGGAACATATGACTCGCGCAAAAATAAAAAGAAAATTATTAAGTGTGAAATCAAAACAACGTACACAAACACCTAAATGCCAGAGGTTCAGGCAGTAAATATTGTCTAGTCTAGTCCTCCATCTCTTTTTCTTCAGTATTATTATTTTTTTCCCAATCTGTTTTAGCAATTTTTTTGTTTGTTTTTGGTTTTGTTCGTGGGCAACGTTATAATCGTCGTATCCTAAATTAATTTTTTTTCCATATTCTGATCGCTGTCGCGAGACGGGAATTTTGAATTTCGTCACATTTTCACTGTTACCATCCCGGGGGACTCCCCTTGCCCCTTATTATTATCACCATTTCGTTTTAGTTTTATAAAATATAAATATATTTATTGTTCTTTTGTGTCTGTGTCGTGTAAAAAAATCTGTTTCTCCTCTTTCATAATCGTTTATGCTTGCAGTACACCCCATCCGTTATTACTTAAAAAGAAAAACAAGAGAACGGGGTCGGGCAGCCGTTTTAACTCACCGCGGCCCTCTTTTAACAGTCCATCCTCTGTCTAATGCGTGCACGTGAGACAAATCAACTTCGTCGGGTGAATCAATTTTACCAGGCACACCCGTATCGTCATCGTCGTGGACAATTTCTTTTGCGTCGTTTGCTTTATTTTTATTTGCGTGTCGTGCCGTGTATATGTGTGTGTTTGTGTTTTATTTCCGTTCCGCTGCGAAGACGACGACACAGCGACACAGGGTACTAACTACGCACTATCTGTCCCACAAACACTCGAGCCAGTCACCGGTGCCGCGCCGCTACTTCGGTGAACGCGGTGGGGGTACGAAGTCGCGCAACTGGGAGGTCCTCGCTTCCTGTCTCCGCCGCTGCTGCTGTTGCTGCTGCGGCCGGTCGTGACTCAATCTGGGACCGCTACGCGGCGGTCCGCCCTGCGGTTGTTGTTGTAGTTGCTGTTGTCTCGCCTGCTGTCCGGGACTATCTTTCGGGTGACTCGCGACATCTACACGTAAAAGGGGAAATTAGTTTTTTTTGTCTTTCATTATGCATCCATTTACAATAAAACGCGTACACAAAATAAATATGGGCTTTGACTCCTCGCACACGAGGCCACCGGTGGCAACCACTGAGTGGCTAGGTGCGGCGACTGCTAGTATCGTCACTAGTGGCACCAGTTAACCACAAGTTGTCGCCACTAGTGACCCAAGCTAGTCACGTCGTCGCTATGAATGACTACAGCCATTGAATTGCAGCGCTGTTAATTAAAAGACGGCGTAAACACCGTAGATTATGAAAATACCGGCGTTAATGGACACACCCAATTTTAACTACTCGTTTGACATCTTATTCGCCGTTTGAAATCTTATTCGCCGTTTGAAGATCTTAAACGCACGACGAAGTTTTTCAAATAATTTTGAATGACTTAATAAATTATTATTGCGGAAAGATTATTTGAAACGCATTTTTAACTCTAAAAATGCCAAGATGTTTTACATTTACCTATTTTATTTCTTTAAATAATGCGTGCTTGATCAATTTTTCCACATATTTTCACCAAAATGATGGTGGCCATAAAAATAGAGGCAGTCGGTTTCATCACAAACATTCCCAATTAATAACAATACAGGATACAATGATTACACCGCCCCCTATTTTAAAAGTTTATAAACATGTCTGCAACTGGTTACAGAAACCACCACAAGGGAATTCCCTTCTTAGTTAACCATGACATTTTGTGTCTGGTCATAACAATAAAGAATAAGGTTACAACACGTTTTGTTGCTGTAATTGTATTAGGTAAGGGTGTATCTTAAAAATATATTTAAAAATATATACAAATATACCTCTGAGATCACACAACACATCTGATTGTATAGTTCCAGGCATCCTCACGTACAGACAGCTGTTTCGGACTCACTTAGTCCTCATCAGTGCACGTCGGAGGACGCCTGTCGCTCGTTCAATATTCCGTATCGTTAACCGAACGTTAGCACATGTCTTTAAGGAAAATCCCAGAGACATCTAACGCCCAGCTGCGGATTCATGGAACAATCCCAAAAAGCGGTAACTAAATTACCAGTCAGCTGAGATTAGCTGAGTTAGCGTGTGATCTTATCGGCGTCGAATGACTAAATAAATCTTCTTTTATTTCTTTGAAGGGTGTCTCTGATTAATAATTACAAACTAACTACTAATACTTTACATAATTTGCTTAAAATGGGGCGAGCACGACATTGCACGTCGATTGAAGACACAGATTTTAACACTCCATAGTCAGGGAATGTCGCAACGTAAAAATGGTAGAAAATGCAATAAAAGTAAAAAAATGCCGACGGTAAACTGTATGTCCGACGACCTCCAAGAACAGAATTGCTGCCAAAATGTACCAAAAAGAGCTATAGGGTCTTTTTCATGGTTTGGAATCCGTCCAATTTATTTGGATAAAACAGAATATGGACCAAAATGAGTGTGTCAACATACTTCAGAATGTTATGCTGCCATATGCGGAGGAAAATATGCCGTGAAATCGACATACCAATAAGATAATGATCCAAAGCATACTTCGCGTAAGGCGAAAGTTTTTTGAGGGTGAAAAAATTACATTATTGCAGTGGCTCTCACAATCTCCCGACCTAAATCCAATAGAAAACCTATGGAAGGATTTAAAAAGCGCGGTTGGGAGATATTAAATAAAAAAATTAGCCTGAATTATGGGAGATAGTGGGAAAAAAATGGTCCGCCATTCCCACAGCAAAATGCCAACAACTTACAGACTCCATGCCAAGGCGATGTAAAGCTGTGATCTGTAAGTAAGGGGCAAGCCACTAAATATTGAAATCCGTTAAACTACAAAAACAATTATTATGAAATTTGTGTTGTGGCTCAATTTTTGTCCAACAGTTTTTAATATTCTCGGAAAAGCACGGTTTTATTTAACAAATCTTCTTTCGTTTTATTGTTTATAAATGGATAAAAAGGATAAAGTCTGTGAGTGGGGAGGGGGCCGTAGGCCGCACGCACTTGGGCCACCCAATGGGCCCCTTTGTGCTACCTCCTTCGTTTGTACTGTGTGTGTGAAGTAATTGTATGACTTGTTACTGCGTCTCCTCGCCGTGAGAGGGCAGCAGTGCCGATTATTGCCCCAGCACTGAGTGATACCAGGAGAGGTACCGATCACCGGCTGCAATCGACTTTTTTTTAATCGATTTTGGCATGGAAATTCGAACCATCAACATCCAGGACGAATGTCTAGCGCTCTTACCACTGCGCTATCCCGGCATGGTTTACAAATGGAATAAATATATGTAAGTTTGTTTGTTTTTGACAGTTTTATTTTGATTTTTTTTTTGATGAAAATTGTTGCTTATCACACAGTGGCTCTATTCTGATGGCTAGGTACCACCATTACAGCGACTGCTACCAACGGCTACCAGTCTGCCACAAATGGTCGCCACTTATTTTTGAATTACTGTAGCCATTACTATTCTCATGATTACTTTGTAAATTGAACATTCAAAGAAAAAAGAGATTCATACGAGTGTATCTTTTACAATTGAAAATTTCATTGCGTCACTGACACAGGCAGCGCTGTGGGATCAGATGTACGTAGTCATCAGAGCCATGCTGGCAACAAAAGAGATAGAGGAGAGCTGCTAAAGACCTTGAGGAGTGACAGCCCTCATAACGAAGTAATACGAAAGTGGTTCCGTTATGGGAGTGCGAAAGAGGGGGGCGGTTTTTAGTGGGAAATCCCACACTACTGGGGAAAGGACAGTAAGTACCCAGTGCCTATAAAAGGTTTTCCACCCATACAAAAAAAAAGACTTCATAATGAACCACTGTTTGACAGAATTTTCTACCGCCAATTTAACTCTTGTATTGTACTTGATCAGAAGATAAACTCTCCTGAAACGAACATCTTGAATGTAATACATTAATGTAGGTGTAGCTATACAACGCGCGTGCCTTGAATTTCTCCTTAGACAGAACTAACAGAACAGTCTTAGAATCATTCTGAATTTATTGTAGTTGTAGCGATTTTAACGATTGATTTTCATTTCAAACTTCGAACAGGCGCGCAAAAGTAAAAGTACGATTCAGACCGATACTTCGAACAAACCCACACATACTTGATTATTGTAATTATAAAAGACAAATATGCATTACCTCTACTCTCCCTAGTATCACGTTGCTGCTGATCGACTTGCACTCGAGCGGAGGCGATGCTCGAGTTACTCGCCCCCGTATTACTCATCGCTTTCGTACCGGGCTGCTGCTGCGGACATTGTTCGTTCGTCATCTTCTCCTGCTTAGCCTGTTTCTCTCTTTGTTCCTTGTGGTGCTGGGCGACTTGCGCGTAGCTCATGCGCGGCGGGACACCGCCACTCTGGATACTGTCTGGCGAAGCGATCGCGAAGTATTCGCCGCGTTTCTGGGCGTCGGAACGAGCGCAAACGGTACTCACGGGGGGCGGCGGCGTGGGCGGCTGCTTCGGGGCGTCCTGGCGGTGATGCGAGGCGTGGCTTCGGGCGGCGGCTGCTACGGCAGCGGACGAGCTGGCGGCGACCTGTATCGGTCTGGAGGGCGCCTCGATGGCCAATTCGATGGTCATGGTGGCGGCGTTAGTCGTTGTCGGACAGGGCGCTTCCAAATCGCCGTTTAGGAAAACGTCGTCCGTCTTGGTCGACTTGTCGGCCATGGTGCATTTCGTCGATAACGCAGGAACTAATCTGCTGGTGGAAATGTATGAATACAGAGGCCCGATACAAGTTAATACAAAGCTTTTAATAAAAAGGAACCACTCTAAAGTTTTAAAACATCATTTATACTATTAAAAAACCCTTATGCAATCGACTTAAACTTCGTTTTGTTTTTTAAATATATTTAAAAACGTATGAAGACGCGTTGCTATTATTAATCAATCATTGCGCAATTATTTGTTGACGCAAAACACAATAAAGTTTTTTACCGTTTCGGCTGCGGTTAAGATATAATTTGGGGATTACCACAAGTTGGAAATGTAATACGTTTTCTTCGGCGATACAAACAAAATAATCAACCGCTAAGATATGCATGACAAATAACAGCGACGAATAACAAGTAAACAATAAATAAAGTTGATTGGTTTCTGCATACAAAAAATAATAATATTTCATTTGATATCAAGTTGTGGAGTACGTTTAAATAATGCAACGACGTGATATAATCCTACTTGGCGTAACTCGACTAGTAAAGTATTTATTTAATAACGAAAAGTTAGATAAATAGGATTACTACCGGGGAATATCCCATGTCTGAGAACAATGTGTTTTGAATTGGTAACGATAAGTTTTGTCTTTAAATAATGCAAGGACGTACACTCTTAGTTGACGTTAACCATTAAAATTGGGGAATACCCGGCATCCGAGAATATATGTGAATTACTAAGCGATTAAAAATTTTAAAGATGCGTATGATCACGATGCATTAATGCTTTTTTTTAATGCCGAAACTTGACCTGCACGAAAACTATTTGCACTACTATACACTCCAGTATATTGAGATCCCAAATTTAAAACTGGCAAACATCCGAAATCACTTAATAATAGATCAAATATCAAAATATTTAACAAATCCGAGCCAATAAAAGAGATATTTTGACGTGGTAATAGACGGAGGATTCGGTTTCAAAAAAGGGGACGAAATCAATTCGTTTTCGATCGAATAGACTCACTTGTCAGGTGAACTAGGCGGTGTTATCGTCACAACGCTCAGATGCATCTCCCCATTACCGGAGGCGGCGTCCTTACATTCGACCCCGGGGATGGAGGTCTGCCTCGCGTGAACCGTGGTCGGATGGCCGGTGATCTGGTGGTAGCCCTGCTGGGGTGAAGTGGCGCGCGGTGACGTCGGATTGCTACCACCCGCGCCGCCTAAACCACCCTCCTTGCCACCCTTGGCCTTGACCGTTCCCTTGACCACGTCCGCCAATCGATTCTCGCCCCAATGACCTTGATTCTGCTGTTGCGATTCGGCCTGCGACGAGTGGTGATGTTGGTGGTGATGGTGTTGGTGGTGTATCGGTTCGGAAACGATCGCGTTCGTTTGCGTCGCTTGTTTAGCTGCAATCGTCACTCCGCCATCTAGTCCTAGTTGTCGAAATCAGAGAAGATATATAAATGGAGGTATAAACTTCAAAGGGTGCTTTTAGGTTAGGAAACCATATTTCAGGATGTTTTCAGACAAATAAAACACTTAAGCAATGATGTAGAGTAGAATAGGTGGGAAAGTTCTGGCGGAAAATACCATAAAATTTAACATAAGAATCTAAATTCACATTTTATCCCCACCACTAATCCGATGATCCCTATCCATGATCTGATTGGCCGATAATGCCGAGGGTGAAGGGCACTTGTATGTGAGTGCAAGAGAAACTTGTTCTTTACTCGTTTGGCCTGTTTCTGATATTTGGCCTATTTGTCCGGTTTCTGATGTTTGACCTCGTTTGAGTTGGTAAAAAGCAACCAGGACAGGTTAAACATGTTACACAACAAAACAGGAACAGGTCACGCAACAGGTCAGAAAGAGGTTAAACGGGTAATGAACAGACCAAACAGGTCACGTAACAGATCAGGAATAGGTCAAACAGGTAAAGAACAGTTCAAACGACTCAGGAACAGGTAACGTCAAGGGTCAGAACAGGTCCTACAGGTAAGGAACAGATCATGCAACAGATCAAGAACCGGTTAGGAACAGGTAACGCAATAGGTCAGGAACAGGTCACGCAATAGGTCAGGAACAGGTCACGCAATATGTCAGGAACAGGTCACGCAATAGGTCAGGAACAGGTCACGCAATATGTCAGGAACAGGTCACGCAATAGGTCAGGAA
>JARFOC010000177.1:398715-425221 GCA_031763485.1 Osmoderma eremita
CAGGTCACGCAATAGGTCAGGAACAGGTAACGCAAACGGTCGGAAACAGGTCAAACAAGTAAGGAGCATGTTACGCAACAGATTAAACACGTCCGGAACAGATCGCGTAACAGGTTAGACACAGATAAAGAACAGGGTACGCAACATGTCAGAAGCAGGTCACCCAGCATGTCAGGAACAGGTCTCACAACATGTCGGGAAAAGGTCAAACAGGTCAGGAACAAATCTCTCTCGCACTCACATGCAGATCCCTTCCTTCTCGACACTAACAGTCAATCAGCTTACGAGTAGAAACCACGTCAGGCAGGTAGTGGTGGAGATAAAATGCGAATTATGTTAAATCTTATGGGATTTTGTGGCAGAATTCTCCTAGCTATGCTATGTAGTTTATCTCCTAGTTCGTTTAAAATGTATATTCAGAAAGCATTAAACAAACGTAGAAGAAAAACGGCAGAAATAGGAATGAAGGTCAATGATAAATCATTGCAAACGATCAGATTAGTATAGCTTGTGATGATGATAGTAACCATGAGTATATAAAAAATTATGAAAATTAGAAACGGAAATGGAAGAGAAACGAGATTTAAGTATGAAATTCGTAAAAGATGAATATTTCAAAGTAGGAGAAAGATCCGGAACTACGACTCGAGACATATAAAAGCTTGCAAAGAATATATGTAACAATATTCTACTGGCATACACTGAAGGCTCTAGATATCAAGAATAGAATCCTCCAAGCAAAAAAAGCAATTAAATACTCAAAAGTATTTTTATGGACCAAAAATATCATTAAAAACTGAAAGTTAAATATAAACGAAACTATGACTAAAAGCAATACCATTGCGAGAGGTGAACCATTCCGGAAATACATAAAAGAAAAATGGAGGCAATAGAAATGAATGCAATAAGACGAGTAATTGGAATCTCCCATTAATCATAAATTAATAAGTGAAACAATGTATGGATATGAAAGGAACAACAGCAGAGAAATGACAACATCGATGATGAATCATTCAATGATGGAAGAACATAGACTACCAAAACAAGTACCGAAATGGGTATTTCCCGAAAAGAGAAAATCGTAGGAAAATAGTGCATGAAGGAAATAAAGAAGTCTAAGAGTGCCAAAGGTCTCCAAGAATGTCAACGGGACAAGATAGAAATGGATTTTCAAAGTAGATCGTGCAGAATATCAAAACTAGAAAATATACCTAATCAGAGAATAAGAAGATGGACAAATAGGGTGCATCCAAAAGTCGCTATGGTACCAGACCGGGAAAGAAACGTTGGCCGAAGAAAACATTAACGTACACATTGGAAAAAAAGAGGAGCTTGGAGATTAAACCGCGCGATGCGACGAAGGCTCCATCTACTAAATGAGAAAATAATTTTACCGGGTAACGGAGGGAATGCCGAGTCCTCCAAATCGAATTGCGGTCCCCTGACGGTCGTGGCCTCTTTCTGGGGCCCCTGCACACCGCCGACGACCTCGTCTTCTTTCCTCTTACGCCTATGTCGCGGGGGTAACTGCTCCTTGGACATGGAAGTGGCCGCCGTCCTGTAGGCTGCGTCTCCTATCACCTCCTGGTGGGCTACTACAACACCTGACACACCTAAACAGCAAAGAATTCCTATAACGTTTGTATCAAGCGAAAGCAAAACCTGAATTGCTTTAATTTTCAAATCTTTGCAAATCAAATTCAATATATGGGCAAAACAAAAGCATTATTTATAGTGGCATACTTCAGATGCAGGCGCTCTGTAAGTTATCTAGTTATCTTGCAATTATACTCAGTACTGTATAGCTACAGTTTCTTCACATTTCTTCTCCTTGGCCTGACGGCTGGGATTCATTTATATTTTCACAAGTCTGTCGACCAACCCCTGCGCGTCTTTACCGCATTTTTTACAGATATCGAGACACTCAAGTTTGCCAACGACAAATAAAATATTGCCGAATACCATCTTTTCTGCCTCCACCTGTCATTTTAATACAGTCGAACCGCGCGACTCTCATACGGCGCAGCGCGATATACATGCGATATATATAAGTTTCGGTATGTTTGAACAAGTCCGCGAAAGATTGTTATAATTTGTAGAAACAAATATTTTCAGTCAGTTTTTTACCTATTTCAGATTGTTGCGCAATATTTTATCGGTACTTTTTCATGGAAAATAAAATAAAAAGGTATTAATGTTTAAAATTTAAAAGATTTAAATGTTATCAAACCCTGTTTTATTCTATTGACGACTTCGTCACTTTGTTATGAATTGTAACTAATTATTTATACACTTATTACCTATAATGCTTCTTCAAATTAAATTGTTGTTATTGCTCAAATTGTCAAACAACATATTTGTACTTAGTGACGAAGAAATATGTCTCTATAGGGCAGGCAGGATAAAGATCGATGCGCGTCATTGATTGTAAATGATGTCTTATACGGCACTGTTGCCAAATCACGTTGCTAGGCTATGTTATTTATTTCTGTTGTAGCTATTTATTAAAATAGTGGTATTACTATGAAAATAATAGTAATCATAGTAAGAAAGAAATGAGAAAGATATATTAAATTTGCCTTTAGATGTAACATCAAGAAAACAACTAATTGTTAGTGTATTGAGAAATATGTCAAAATTTTTGAATATTAATCACAAAATGGAAGAACATCTGAGGATGAATGTGTACAATGAAAAGTATGAAAGCGTTAATCATGTAACGCATGCTGCACTAAATTCTTGTAATAAACAAATCCAGATATTTTTATTTTATTTATTAGTTTATTCACTATCAGTCACTCGAGTCACTTTCTCCGAGACGTATGATTAACGGACTCACATCTTCTTTATCGAATCCTCAATGTTTAACATATGATTGCAAACAATTGACTCTGGCATTTGCTATATGTGACAATTCCATAAATCCTTGTCGAGGATTATCTTTTCTCCAACACAAACCTATTTCTTTCAAAATAACCCCTAGAGACGACAGGCATCCCTGAAATACATCCCTATCCTTCAAAATTTGTAACATAGTAATCCGTGTAATGTGTTGATCTAAAATATCGAAATAAAAGAAAAAGGCCGTTAAATAACCAATAACCTAAACGAACGGCACAAATGTCAGACAATATTTCATGACAGAAACAACAAACAACTATCGACAACGGTATACATGAATACCAATAGTTAAGAAGAAAGTCGAATGGCGTTAATTGAAAATAAGCGCTTATAATAATTATTTCATTAGTGTAACTAATAGTTTGTGCTAAGGTGATATAGTATATAACTATTTACATGTTAAACTATTGATTATAACTCCATTGACATGTATTTTAAAAATTGACAAATTCATATTGTACAGTTGGTGGTGTGACGTCATAAATCACGTGCAGCGATATTTATCTTGCCTCAATTACACGTTCAGCAACATCTGCCATTCCGTACCGGTAATGAGCGATATGTTCTCTTCGTATTTATCCGCATATTTTCTACTTTTTTTCCGTACATATTTGCCCGAGCGAAAAAATTAAGATAGAAAGGAATTGCAAAAAAGAAAATCCCTTCCAAACACAATTTCGAAGGTATCGCTTACCGCTATTGCTGAGATGCACCTCCTCGTGCTGCGCATGCGCGATCCTAGGCGTTTCCCCGACTATCGCCGGCAGAGACTTGGCACCGGAGGAGGAATTCTGCGGCTTGGCGGCCGCCTGCGTGGAAACGGCGGGCGTCGCGCTGCTGTTCGACGACGCGGCGCCCTGTTGCCGCGTGGAATTTCCGGTCGCCGTCTGCGACGTCCCCCCCTGCGTGCCCCCATCCGAGGATTGCGACGTCGGTTTCGACTGTTTACGTGGCCTGGCGCTCGACCTGTACTGGGGTTTGAATTGGGGCGCCAATCCGTTCGCTTGGAACACGTTACTGAGGTCGAAGTACGGACCGCCCGTGTAACACGCCTGGACTACGGACGTGTAAAATTGCTGATGCTGGTAAGGCTGGAAATATATATATTTTTTAACTTTTATACTCCTACGCTTTGTAGGTTATGAAGAATACGAGAAACAAAACGGTATTGACAAATATTAACGCTTCCTAGTATGAAATATCTCTTCTCAAAATCCATTTTAAGTGTGGATCGAGGGACAAGACGGTTTTTTTTCTACTTTCAACGAGTGATGTGAATAAAAAATCTGGTCATATAGATTGGTTTAAAATTTGAAGTATAGAAAACGATAACACCAAGGATAAACATTCATACAAGCAACCTATAAATTATGGAGTTCCACGAGCTTCCAATTAGGACCTATACTCTTCTTTATTCACACAATAAGTGATCGTGAGATAGCAAAAATATTCTAAAAATCAAGTTTTATTGGTGGCTGTAATAACAGTTTAAACCGATGTGCTTTTTGAGGAGGAGTAGAAAAGCAATACAATGCAGGATTTCTATAGCTTTTGACTAAAAACCCCACGCGGATACAATAGCTTTTGACTGCATGCAGAACCTTCCGCTTCCACATATTCCAATGTAAGAAATATTCTATTATAGCCAGCTATGGGATAGCTTTTGAAATACAGAATATAAAGAATGATGGGCAATGAAAGACAGGCTATGACAGGGCCGAATCAAGATACCTCCAGAACTGCATGTGGTCTCAGATGAATCTCCTGGACGAAACCGCAATATTATTGGTAATTCATTTTAACCCCCTACAAATCGATTTGCATCCGTTTATCGATATATAATTCGCGGACATTCGTTTCTGCCATACGTCAGAGATTTCGGATATGCAAGAAAAATAATCACCGAGGCAGATAGAATTTACGTCCCACCATTTATGAACACGGACATAACATATAATGATATTGTTGACCTCAATACTTGGCTTAATTTTTTTACAAACCAACTTGTAAAAGTGTAGATGCTCCAAAAAAATGCCGAATTCATGTTAAACAAATACAGGCAGCTAACATATCAGAGTGTTACTTCAGGAAACATTATGCATGAGCATTATGCAATGTCTCATTTGTTTGTTCCTAATATCAGTTACGAGACATATTTTTGTCTGTAGCTCACTTTTTAATATAAACAAGTAGAAACAAACTGTCAAAAAATCAATTGTAGACGTCAAATTTTTGGGGTGGAGATATCAAAAATATAAATACTATTACAACTTTACAATAGTTCTAAGCTCTGAAATCGATAGATGAAAAGTTAGTTTTTTTTATTTTATACTGTTCACTAGCTCATAGTTCATTTTAAAACGATTTCGGCCAATATCCGGCAAGTACACTTGATTGAAGTATATAAATATATTAAAAATATATAAAAATCCTTTCTGGATTACACAACATATCCGATCGTGCAGCAACAGACACCCTCACACACAGACAGCTGTTTTGGACTACTATCACCTGATCAGTGTGTACGACGGTGAGGTGCGAGTAACATTTTTAAAACAAACATAGAACTACGACATAGTATTTACGGCATCGTACATGTATACACAACAGATATCGTTGAACCTCAGTTATACTGAAGGTTGTATCGAATCTCCACCACTACCCGTTGGCGCTAGTGAGCAACTCTACGCATCACCAACACAAATATTTTATTTATTTAACATACTTCAATTTATATTTACAGCCACTTCGAGTGTTTATTTGTATTTAAACGGAAAATACGTCAGTTTACATTTTTTAATAGCTCATATCAGAAAAACATTTAAAATATTACACAATAACACCGTTTGTTTTCATGACATCTGCGAAATAGTTTATTCGTTCGTATTGAGGATTACTACGAGCTATTTTATAGACAGTACAATTTTAATACATTTCGATTATAGAAAAGAATTTCAAATGTCAAATACCACGGCGATAGCTATTTTACCGACATTGATCCTTGAATGATTTTATGCGCCTGTGTACTTTGGCCTGATCGCGTGAACCAAACGTGATTACTAAATCAAGTATGTTCTAAAGGTAAATAAAGCCCACGTCAACTCAAACAGTTTCTACTTCGAATAGAGAACTGAAATGATCGTTTATAAGAAATACTTTGTTCACCGAACAGATGGAGTGACCACGTGATGACCATGTATCGTGCATGTGCAAAGCCGGTGAATAAAAGGAGGCAGTGGTTACCTGATGTCACATAAACTCTACAGCAATTGCAAGATTACTACATTGAAATGATAGTTATATTATAAACAACTTCCTAGCACGAATATAAATATCTTTATTTAAAGCTCATTAGTGTGGATCGATGGCGAAGATGGTTCCTTTACTTTGAAGGTTATGTGAATGAAGAAAAACAGGTTGGTTGAAAAACTGAGGTATAGACAAGGATAATGAATGCACATTAGAAGTATAGAAAACGATGATATCAAGGATAAACATTCAGGCAAGCAACCTATAAATTATGGAGTTCCACGAGGTGCCAAGTTAGGACCTATATTCTTCCTTAGTTACATAATAAGTAATCGTGAGATAGCAAAAATATTCTAAAAATCAATCTTTATCTGCAGGACAAATCCGCAATAATATGCTAAATCATTTTAACCCCTACAATGAGAAAACTCATTAGGTGTAGCTCACTGAAGAAGATGGTTCTTTTACTATAAAGGTTATGAGAATGAAGAAAAAGAGATTGGTTGAAAAACTGAGGTATAGACAAGGATAATTGATGCACACTAGAAGATATATCACAATGATTTAACTTATAAAAATATTTGTAAGAAAAAACAGAAAGATTGAAACTTCTCTCTACTTATTAAAAACTGCTAAAAACCAAAACTACTTTTTTTATACCATGCAGAACGCATAATTTAAAGAAATTTCTATAACACCAATAGCTACTGTTACATTACTTAAAATAATAAATTTACTATTTGACTCGGTTTTGATTTTAACATAGATTAAATTCAAACTCACATAAATTTGTACTTGATTCGCGTACGTCACCGACTGTCCTGGAGTATTATTCGGATAGATGAACCTCTGCTGACCAGGCGGAAAAGCGGGCTCGTACACAGCGGGAGGCGGAGTCAATCGGAATCCGTTCTTTATAGGTGCCACCGCGGGTATGGGCAACCTATTCATCGGTTTCGCTTTGATCCTTGCCATGATCGGCTTGCCTTGAAACTCACAAACCTCCTCCCTCAGGTACCTATACGCCCTCTGCGCGTCCTCGTCCGACTCGAATGTGACGTACCACGAACTGTTGTGAGCAAACTCGCACGATATAAACCTCGGGCAGTTCTCTCCGGAGAACAGATCCTAAAAAATCGACACTTTCGACACTGTTTCACCCCGCACAAGCGCTTAAAAGGAGGACTCACCTTGACTTCTTCGATCGGAGTGCTCTCGGGGATTTCCCGCAGTATGACGATGCATCTCTTGTGATTCGGTCTCACTTTCATGCCCTCCTCGTCTACCTGGACGTTGGGGGATTCCTTCAGGACTTGCGTGATGAGCTTTATGTCTTTGGTAAGCTTTTTGACCTGATTGAAGTTTGCGACCGTCCAAATCGGTACGTACTGGTCGTTGTCCATTTGCGACAGGAGGTACGTGTCGTTTGCCAAATTCTCCCTTTAATAACGAATGAAACACTTATTAGAGTCGTTTAAATGTTGCAATGCAATAGATCAATTTACCTGGAAAAATAGTATTCTAATTGTTGCGAGAGCATCTGTTTCAATTGAGGCAAGGGATAGGCTGTCAGTTGTGCCCCATTGTCGGGTGGAGCTGAGGGAGGTCCGGGGCTTGGTCCCTCAGCTCCCTCTGCTACCCCATTGACAGCAACAAAGTCTGGTATCGTGCCCATCGCACTGGTAATTTCAGGGGTGGTAGAGTATACCGCCCCTGAAGGCAGTTTCCCGACATCCCCATTCATGTACACGTAGCCTAAAAATAAAATTAGACCCATGAAAACATTGCATGTGCACCTACATATTGTGTCATTCCGTCACAACAAAGATGGATTGATTTCAATAAGCATTTTTAATTTACAAGTAAAATAATATTAAAAACAATTAGAGCAACGTATCCGCGAATGCATCAAATACAATAAGTTGAAGTTCTAGATTGTTACATACCATGCATGATATCAAATATGGTGACTGCTCAGGTAGAACTGAACCTAACCTTATTTTAAAAAAGTGATGGGTGTAATATTTGCATCAAGGTCATTTACACTCTAAGTTACAAGTTGGCATTTCGATTTAATCGATTTAGAAATTATTTCGTGCAGTAATCACAAACACTAGATTACGGTATCCGAGTGTGAAGTGGCACTTTTAGTCGTTTGAGATGATATTTTCACTTCCGAAAGGTTGACATATATTTGAAGTTTACCACGGAATTACGTGATTTACCAAGGAATATATGTCCCGAGACTGGTCGCGAATCCGCAAAATATGCACGTTCACGAATCGAAACCGAAACGTAAAAAAGGCAAGGTACCAAGTAGCGTTACGAGCATATTCGACAAATATAGAAAATGACTGCGGCAATTCGGGTACCCTCAAACGTTATTGCGGCCAGTCGACATAACTCGCACACAGGTACGTCTCCTCGGATATTATCATCGATTTTGCGTCGCGAAACGGGCGAATTTTATTTTTTTCCCTGGCGCAGCCCGGAAACCATGTGCCCTATCGTTCGGCTTCCATATAGCGAACGTCTTAACGGGTGGCACAATAAACTAAATTGCTAACTGCCGCAGATGTTTGCGATTATTTAATAGCCGGTTGACATTCTGGACGTACGACGCGATCGTCACGGCCGGCCGCATAAATAAAAACACCCTACGTGAAAATAATCGCTTACCGCTTAAAATTACTTTGCAAAACTCAACACAATTTCACACGGAAACTTGCAAAATGGCCGTCACAGGGCACATGCCACAGAGAACTAATGTTCCGGGAGTAAGACAGAGATCGAACCGCATAAGTGGTGCTCTCTTTTGTAAATCAATGGAGTTAATTATTTTAAGAGGGACATTTAAACGCAAAACGCTCCCATATAATAACACAATAAAAGTTGTACCTAGTGAGTGCATAAATAAAAACAATGCCCTGTTCGAAGGTCGCGTCCGGATATACAGAAATCTCTGGTGATATACAAAAACACAAAGAAAAAAAAGAGCTGTGTCTATAATAACTGTCCGTCGCTATATAGCAACGGAGCAAGGAAGAAAGAGGAACCGGTTTTCACGATATGGATACAGTGGCCCCCGTTGATATTTGAACGTTGTCCAAATTGTAATCAAGGGACGGATTGTGTTGTCTAATGGATTGTCTCATCAACGACTACAATATTTGTGTACATCACACATTTTTTTGAAAATAATAAGGATTATAGTATGGTTTATTAGAAATACCAAAGTTTATTTTAAAAAAATTAAGCAATATTCAAATATCTATATATATATATACCCACATACATATATAAATTACCACCAAATATGTTCTTTCTAATATCCCCATATGATGCACCACCACTGACTCAGAAATGTTTTCTCTTGACTACGAATAATGTAAACAACCTATTTTTTGCGCCTCACATGTTTATTTCTGTCTTATTTACGCCGTTTATCGCCTGCGTTTTTATTAATAATAAATATACACATCTTTCAATTTGTATGTAATTTTTTTTAGTATTTCTACTTCCCCTGGTATATCGACTGGATACAACAGTCCGGGAAATGGTAATTCAAACAGATACGTCCATACTATTTTATTTTATAATAAGAACACCTGTTCAGAATTTATTTTATTACTATTTTACATCTGTTTCCTCTTAAATTGACACTAAATTTTAATCTGAAACATTGAAGACATAATATTTTATTGTTAGAAGAATTAATAGTTTTGTTTTACTACATATCTTAAACATTTATAGGTTAGAAATATAAATATTGGTTTATTAAATATTGAATGTAGATATACCGTTTACGTTTAATTGCACTGTTTATTAGAGACAGTACGGAAATAATGTGACTAGCTGTCACAAAGTTCCAAGGAAAGGATAACTGTTGCAAGGGAAGTGTTACCTGATTTGAACTGACAGCTGTTTTTTTTAGCTTTACATTACACACGCGTACATCGATGCTTTTGCGTCTTAATATCACTTTTCGAATTTCGAAATAAATATGATGGAAACACGTACGTTTTTCATGGGAATCCCTGTAGAGACGCAATTTTCGTTTACGTATACGACTCCCGCGATCACTTACCGTCTACTTGTAGTGGATAGACGTCCGTTGGCGAGACTGTCTGGTTTCCCCAGCAATTCTGCAACTCCGAATCTATATCGGATTCTGATTTGGCTTCAAACTCGTCGGCATTGGGGTTCAGGAACGCTCCCGCTGCGTTAGCGGTCACCTACACAAAGAATACATTTATGAGTGTCTTTGTTTTTCCCGATTTTCCCTAAATTTTCCCATCCGTTGCGAAGTAGACGTATTTATCTAAGATGACAGGCTAGAGGACATAAGGACATATGGCTCGTATTCCAATCCTAATTGCGATGTGAGTTCATGTATCAGTGAGAGAAAACGACATCTACCGGTTCTTATTTTGTAGTTGGTATGCGAGTGTGCAGCGAGCGACATACTTTGAAAATCGAAATTTGCTGCTCAATCGTACCGTAAGGGAAAGTACGCATTACGTTTGTACGTTCAACATACCTTATGTATGCGAGAATATGGTTCCCTGTTACGTTGGCTACGAGTTGCGTGAGGTGTACGAAAGATATTCGTTGTGATACCGTGATTAGTAGAAAATATACGAAACGAAATGCTTTTTTATACGTACGCCACCGATTCTTGCGCGTTATGAACGGAACATATGTGTGCAACGAGCGCACACGTGGTATTTCACAATGTTAGCTACAAGTAAAGCGAAAATTACCCATGACAAATTTTTCTTTTAACACCCCGAGGCTGGATTGAATACTTGTGATCTTCATGTTAGACGCGAGTCGTATACGCGTTTTGATTTGTAATTATAAGAGGATGAGATGAGACACAAACCTCCTTGAATAAAGTTACACCATACGCTTCGCCATATATCCTACTCAATACGGCTTCCATGGCAAGTCAACTCCACACCACCTTCAAAGACGATCGCTCACAATTATCACACTTCGGCATCCCCCCCGTACTAAGCACAAGCCAAGACTCCTGGCGAAAAATCACTTAACCGCGGCCCCTTTCGGCTCCCGCATGGATAACGCAGCTGATCATGATAAAACTAGCACACGTTTACGTCCACACCGAACGCGGCCGGCAAATGGAGGGAAAGTAGTAGAGGCGAACCATTTAAATACGGTGTACGCCGTTTAGGCACTCCTATATAACTTACTCTTAATTGTCTAATATCTTAATCCTTTTTTGTCATTGTAATAAAGTTGGTAATTTAGGAGGTATTCTGTCTGTTTTCTTTGAATATCCCTATTTAATATTCTCATATTTACAGATTTTTCCCAAAATTTCATTGATTACATTTAAATAATTTAACACTGTACACAACCATTATATTTTCCCTTTACTACCGCGAAATCAATCATAATTCTCAAATGTCATAATTATAACCTAAAATTAGCCTAATCTGCATTACTTAGATTTAGTTTAAGGAGCTTTGCATTTGTGAAGGTCTTTTCCAATAGCGAAGTGTCGGTATACATAATTGCCAGCAATTTATTGCAAAACGCATTGATACTAGCACTATTTGCTATTTAATTGCACACATTCTGCATAACATCGATTCATATACACTTTTATTTAAACAATATGGCATGACATTAATTTAAGTTCCTAAAATTGCCTGGGGAAAGAAGATTTAAGGGATAAAGCAACATCAAAATAACTATCTTAAACAAATTACGTTATTATCGAACATAACAATCCAGGTATTAGCACTAAACAAAAAAAAATAGAAAAGAAAATAATCCCAAAACCGATTACAAACATAAATGACATGTATTAGAGCACATGCGCATTACAATGCAACCGAGCTAAAATAACATTTTTGTTGCTATACCACGATAAGGACACCTGCCTTATCGCGTTGAAAGTTCATACGAATGTGCATTTATTTTATACAAAAGATACGCCAGAAGACGCCAAATTTTATCAAACGGACAACGCCGAATACATAAAGCATGCATATATTATACGTTAAAAGCATTATAGGACCAGCGACACTCAATACAATACTACTTCACTGATAACGAACTTAAAACTTCCAATGGAAAAATCGACCGTAAATAAAGCAGAGAGTTTTTGAACTTGGAAACTTATGTACATAAAAGTAAATTCCACCATTGAATGCCTTATAATGCGCTAATCAAGATCGAGATATTGTAAATTTTTATGGTGTAAATATGAGAGGTTGTAATAAAAATGTACGTAAATCATACCAATGTTGAACGCCATCTGTAGTGTTAATTATGAATCTTTCAAAATTGCATAAAGAAAACCAGTTTTCAAAGCATTATTATCTAGCAATTAATTTTTTTTTATATACAGAGTAGTGTAAATAATTCAAAAACAGCATAGATTCTAGGTTTTATCCTTTTCTAGTTGTATAATTAAAATATAGAACTATCTCACTTACTACTGCAACTTGTGAATATTTTCAAACAATTTGAATAGAGTGAAATTAACTACATCATGTTGTACCATATCGTTATTCGCTGTGTATATCAATTTATTTGAGTGCAGCTGTCAACCTAAAAATCGGTTTCTTCCTTCATCTTACTTATTAAAAAGTATTCATACGTTGTTAACATTAAATTATTATCCAGTAGAACTTGATTCTATTTTTTATCCTAGCGTATTAAACCTGAATTCTTTCTTTTCCTCGCACACCTGTGATTCAAATATGAATCATCATTACCGATTAGTGATTTTCGAACGGCAATTTAACTCCACAATTGTTTAAGATGTGCGCGCTTTGCTTGCATTTTACAAGAAACTTCTTAATTGAAACCGATTCCAGAAAACTACTACATATATTACCATTTATTATTGTTGCATGTTCATGTAAAATTCTAGACCTAGCACAGTGTGTTTATTGTATTCAGTCTGGTAAGCAAAAAAGATTAATTCCAATTCCAATGCGTGTTTTTTTGCGTTCACTTTCTGAACAGAATTCTAGTTGGAAATAAAACGTGTGCTACTTAAACATTGTGTGAAAGTAGAACTGTATAGAAGAATGAATAGAATTTTGGTAGCATTATCCATCCTGTCAAGTTTGAAATATATGAAATTTGGCGCGGTAGTCTGTTTAGTTGGGTTCGCAGACCACCAGAGGGATAGGCACACAATTTTAACGTTAACCTATCCCTCGTCCATAACATCAAATAACATATTTGGATTTGTTTTGAATTTCGCGCGAAAACTTATTTCTATTATGTAATCGTACAACATCATGACAAACAAATAATAATATACATACACATACACAACAGTAGAGATATGCATTTTAATGGGTACTGTTAAATGATTGATGTAATAAACATTGACACTGACATTGTACACACTACATACATATTCACACACTACTGTATGTTATACTACTACAATAATAATGTATAGTCATCACATTATTTAACTCAAAGAACGTGATTGGCGTGCACAAATAAGCGGATGAGGAAATAGACAGTAATAAAGGGAAATGGAAAAAAATAGAGACTAAACAAACAGAAATTTCATAGTGTACGATATGGTTTTATGTTATAGGAGGATGTCATATGTTTATGTGGGAAATTTATATTTGCAGTGATTTGACAGTAATAACCACTAACAACTGAATAAATAAACGTGACATTATATAAGATCAGTCATTTATCTATGTCAGTCACGGTCAAGATGAAGAAATTCACAAAGTTCTAACTGTCATTACTACTATAAAATTTTGATTTCATACTGACGAATACGTTAAATGACTTTTTCCTCATAATTACTTTCGTTGGTATGCAAATATAGCTGGTGCACGTCCGTAAAAATCAAAAATATCGTCAAACGCATATGAAATGTCTGTGCTCTATAAAGAAATATAAACTTGACTGATTCAAACTGGCGGAACCGAACTCTGAACTGTCTTATAACTGCCGAGTGTGATCGACCTTATGCAACGAATATACTACGCCATAAAGTAGTGCCCCTATAATTTATACTCATACCTGGTATTTCTACATGCACATTAATGTAATGATGTGAAAAAATGTCCGTATGCGCACTACTTCTGCTACCAATGCAGTCCCGTTCGCATTTTCGTCTATGTATCATCGTATCGTACAACATTGTCTTGGGCTCCCAAGTTACAGACGTTAGAGCGCGACACCGTGAATTCGTACGTAATCCTATTTCCGCAAAACAGCTCCAGACACCAAATTCTAGTGTTTCAATATTTGTCGTATGATATACCATTACAATAGAAAAAAAAATGCAATATCGTTCGCGTTGCGTATTGTGACATTACGTTAAAAATATTTGCTGTCAAATTTAAACGGTGACGATCGTTTGACGACGTAGCACATATATATGTATTGAAATCATTCTTAGGAAAGGAGGAAGTTAGAAATGTATTTATACATAAATGAACTATAGTCTATAGTTCGTTCTTTAATTCCGAGGAGTAAGGTAGTGATTCCCTATTACAATAGCAAATTTCTGTTTTACTCACTTTGATTATGCTTTGAACGTAGCTTGTTGGCGAATTTTTGAACGCGGCCGTAAATGAGGTTATGTATAATATGATTTACAACGTCGTTTTGGAAGATGTTTGACAACTGTTCAGCAAATATGGCGGCGGCGTTTTATTGCATTATTGCTTCTTGTGATGCTAACTCAAAAATATCAGATTTAATTGGGCCACATTACACGCTTGAAGCGAATAAAAAAACTAACTAGGAATGTAAGATATCGTAATTTATAAGAGTGCTACGCCGATTCATAATAAAAAATCGTTCTTTTATGTATAAAAACTGGATCATATTTTATCTTATTTTAAGTAGCCACATTTTTGAACCAGTTGAAGTAAGCTGACAATTGTTCCAACGCAAATCTGACTTTTTTACGCTAAAAGTTTATTTATCTTAATTCGCAAGTATCTTTACGTGACGGTTAATTAATGTCTCAAAAATGATCTATTATAATTACCTATTCACTTTTTATGGCTGGTATTTAGAAGTATAATAAACAAGTTGAAGCGTGTTTCACAATTTTAGGTTATTTTAATAACCACTCTTATGAATTGCAAAACTGTCGATTATCTGACAAATTTTAAAAGTATATGCTTGGAAATTACTTGTAAAACATTTTATAGCTGTAATCCATTTTTAAGCTTAAATTATCGTGGAGAAGTTATAGTGAATGAAGAGGATTTAAGTTGGTTTAACAGCGTTCTGCAATGAAACATTAATGTAGTCATGTAATGTAATTTAAGAAATTTAATGTAATGCAAAAGTTGGTTATTACAAATGTGCAGTCTTTTAAATTTACTGTCTTTTGACACAGTTTTGTAAAATATGGTTAGAATCAGGGTTATCAATTGAATGCGTCGCTGGGCTGTGTGACCATTAAAGGGGAAAAGGCGCAGAGTCTTTTTTCAAATACATAGAGATACAACCAAGGAGTTTTAAGAATCTGTTAAAGATGGCTGGACCTAGTTTAGCGGTTAAGACAAAACAGAATTAATTCTGGCTTGCAGGCTCTTATCTACATATAACCGGCGTAGTATTCGTTCGCGCATGCGCTACATTTAAATTACACTGGCGCATAAAAACACTTCTATTCTTAAATATGTGTTCAATATTACACAAAATTGTATTACAGGACACTATATAAACGGTTTTAAGTTATAAACACAGTAGACAACCGTATTTTTGATAATAATTTAATGACTCAGTAAATGATATCTCTTATTATAATAATTATTATCTAATATTAAAGCAATTTGATGAAAACTCTGTTTAAACTAAAAAGCATTGTGATATAGTATGCATTTGGGTATTTATGCCATTTACGAGAATTTATAAAAGTTTTGATTACCGAGTCAACACAGCGAAATTTCATGACCAACTTCAAATGTACACGCATTGTATTATTGCGATTGATTAGTACTGATTTCAGTTTTTGTGTTATATTTAAGAATGTTTAGTTAACTTATAGCGGTTCTAAATACGGTAGACGAACGCATTCTTCTACAAAAATGGACAACAATTGTGAACATACATAAACCATTTTATTTGCGAATGACGCAGTAAGTAGTTTGGGGTGAATATAAAATAATATGTAGTTTTGAAAGTTATCCATTATTTGAAACGAATTTGATGAAAAGTCTACTTGAACTACATTTTATACGTATTCATAAGATTTGATAACGCTTTGGAATACGTCAAATTTGACAGATAAACACAGAAGAATTTCATGGCTAACTTCAAATTATATTAACTGCGATTGATTCTTGGGGCTAACAGATTTTGAACGGTGTACGTATCAGAACATTGGCGCCCAACAACTCCTAAACATATGCTGACGGTTCGCGGGGCGTTTGGGACGTCCCGCGGTGTTTCTTAGTCGCGAACGTATGGAAATTTTCCGGAATAACTCACCACGTGTTGCGCGTCATAAATCCGGCCAAAAAACCGCCGAAAAATACGAGAAACCGAAACGTCCTCTATCGATCCAATATGGGCAGAGGCGGGGGTGTTTCGGCTGGTGTTTACGCGTTCGAAAAATCGCGGGTAACACCTCGAACTATCGCGGACAGGTGCAGGTGGGTCCCGCATCGGTCGCGGGATACGTGGGAGATGGAAAATCGACGCGGTACGGCCGCTGGGATCGTCGCATCCTCACCATATGGCCGGGGATGGAACCGTGCGTACTCACCTTTTGAATAATGTAGCAACGAGGATTGAATGCCGTACAGATGTAGGTTCCATTGGCGTCGAGGCAGGCTGCCAGTGGATCAGGACTCGCGGTCGTCGGTAGGGCCTTGCCGGCGCGACCTTTGCGAAAAGGCATTTGTCGGAGTAGAGTTCCGGTGACAACAACCACTCACCATGCCGACCTGTTGAGTCCGGGAACTGCCAGCTGATCTCGACCGAACAAGGCGCCGACGCTGTTCTGCCTACACTAGGTGGGCGTCTCGATTGATAACAATAATACATATATACGGCCAAACTTGCGTAATAACGATACTTTGGTTCTGTTCTACGCAGATAGGTTTTCGTTGACAAGCCAAGGCGCATTTTCCATTTCCCCAACAAAGCATCTCTATCCCTTATCATCAGATTCTTTTAACACCGTTTCATATATATGTAGGTAAATAAAATATTACAAACCAATCAATAAAAACGTATTTCGTAATAACAAGTAAAATTTAATATGTGGTCACAGTAATACTAAATATGAACAAGTAGAAGCATTTAATACATTTGATAAAATCTCTTTTTTTCTATAGCATTAATATTTATATTATAACCTTAATAGAAAGAAATACGTTCTCGCATTTTCAATGTCAAAAGTCGGTTCTTTTCGACTTGACATTGAAAATGTTAAAATCATACCAACACAAGCAAACACTACTTCATATTCAGGAAATGCATAGAAATGTCAAATCTAGTGACATTTTGTTCGCACAGGATTTCTTCAATTAGAGCATTGCCTGTTTCATAGACATGGTAAGTCGTCAACGCACTTACTTGACATTTGTCGTTTTGACGTTCTATTTAGTGTTCATAGTTTTCGTATTTTTTTTTAACCATAACCTATCTATATGTCTGTTATATCATGTAATATGTTTTGCAATGCTGTGGTTGATGTCATGAAGCGACGTAATGTCAGAAATCGGTCGTTTAGTTGAGAGCTATACACAACCGCGGGAACATACAAATGGCCAAAATATAAACTGCGCTACAGGCCTTCTATTTTCTTTACTATCTGTTTCCACTTTTTTTCGGTCCTTTGCTATTTCTTCCCTTTATTTACACCTATTTCATTTATGTCGGCTTTCGCTTCTTGGGACCACTTTTTCTTTGGTCTTCCTCTTCTCTTTTTTGCTCCTTCTCCTTCATATAAAACCTTCTTAGCAACTCTCTGGTCCGGTATTCGGGCAATATGTCCCAACCACCTCGGTCTTTGTGCTTCGTTCTGTGTTATTATTGCCTTTTTGTATAAGCTCATTACCTCTATGTTTGTGCGTTTTCTCCATTCGCCTTGCTTCAACGCCTCCCAATATCTTCCTCAAAATTTTCATTTCCCATGGCCAAAATAATTACGGTTGATAACCAAAATATTGAATTTTAATTAATTCAAAAGGAACATTAAATTTGACGTTGTATTCTAATGTAGGTACTTGATACTGCGCCCTTGAGGCCTTTTGTATCCCAAATTTTGACGTTACTACCATAAGAAACTACAATTTACAATTTCGGCTTAATTTTCCAGCGTTCCACTCTCTTCTTAATTTTCCTTTACAATTTCTTACATTTTCCCTGGTCAAAGTGACGCTTTAATGACGGAAACCACAACCATTCTCACTTGTTTTCAACAACCCCATTATTTCCCTGCTTGCTGCTATAGCATACCCGTTTTCTTTTCGCAAATTTTATTTGATTTACGCGCTGATCGGATTCTTCGTATATGAGACTCAGCAACCTTGAGCATGAATTTACCCCGATGTTGTTCTTCCTTCCGAATAATTCCCTATATTTTGATTTATTAGTTTACCATATTTCTCGAAGCCGCTTTTGTATGTAGTGTAGTGTATTTGGCGTATGTGTTTTATATTAAAAAAGTGTATTTAAGAAAATATTTTTCTATATTGTAGCCTTGTATATATAAGTAACATATTTTAATCGCATTACCTGTCTTTAGCTGGACATATTATTTAACTAAAAAAACTTGACTCATCGGTTGAGAGTATTTAAGAGCATGGAATAATTTAAATATTCAATTCTCACCTCTAAATCTACCTACAAAATACCGATTATTAAATAATAAACATGTATCAACATAAAACGATAACCACACCAGCGCTATCTATTAACGAAGTGTCACACGTTCAAAATAATAAAGAATACTACAAGGGTGCCACTACTGATCACTATAGAATCTTGTTTGTGAAAATACTCTCTGGCCGAAGGATATTGGCATCTCAAAACTTTTTTAATTAATAACTAATAAAATTGATTTATAAATTCACATTGGCCACGTTATACTTTTATCAACAAAATATTTTTAATATGACGA
The DNA here is from genome assembly GCA_031763485.1 of Osmoderma eremita. NCBI lineage: Eukaryota > Metazoa > Arthropoda > Insecta > Coleoptera > Scarabaeidae > Osmoderma > Osmoderma eremita. The sequence goes on from JARFOC010000177.1 coordinate 417,980, forward strand.
CGTGTTTAGTATCTCCACTGTACTTCGATAATTATAAGTATATCCATCGAATTATCTCCTACGTTGTTTATCATCATGACTTGTAACTTTCATAGAATCATCGCACTTATTAAACTATTCAGTTGTTTGAGTTCGAACAATGATAGTAATAAATTTCCTGCTTTGAAAATGATATTTAGTTTACTTCTTATTAGTTCTGTATACATATATGTGTGTTCAGTAGTGTTTAACAAAGAATTCCGTTATCATACGTCGATAGTATCAGTTCATGACCTTATCGTGTCCTAAGAACGTAAATTTGTCCATTTTGTTTATTAACGCAACCTTGTTTATTACTCAAAGGTTGCAACTTTAATATTTGCATTTAACTCTTAATAAATAATAGCCTATATAACTCTCGGGCTCTGTGAGTTAAAAGTTGTAGTTTTAGCTGGCGGTATTATCTAAATAAATACACTTTGTTTTGTCTGATTATTTAAATATGGCAAAGGTGGACTAGTGTACCATTGGTGTAAACCAGGGGTTACTCGATCAATAGAGGGCTCTGAGTGAAATTCCAGAGGGCCATGGAATGTTTTAACTTTATAATATAATTCCTTTAGTCGTTAGTAGTTCTTTTAGTTATTAGTTGTGTGTATACTTATTATTTTGGCACATTTTGCGAAAAAGAGCTTGTATTGCATTATGCATCCTGTCAAGTTTGAAATTTGGCGCGCTGGTCTATTTAGTTCGATTCGCAGAACACCAGACGAATAAGCACACAATTTTAACGTTAAGTGCCAAATCTTTCTTTACATTATCTCTGAATCATCAAGTAACTGCCAAATCAGTTCCATATAATTTTTATCACGGAAAATATCCCAAACTAAAAAACAGCTGGAAAATATAGAAATCCAGGTTTTCTTCTTCAAATTTGTAGTTTTATTACGATTCACATACTTAAATAACCGAAATTAATACACACTTTTTGATGAAAAATGAATTTATTTCGCATCATCTATGAATTATATTACTTTTGCAACACAAACAAACACCTACCACAAAATAACTGACACATTGTTAGTTAACATGAAACATTTATTATTACACTATAAAAATACAATGAAATAAAACCACATATCGCACAGTTATCTATTTATTGAGTCCCGTTAGAACTAAGATTTCGAGTTGTCATCGATTGATTGCAACTAAATAGCGGTGAAATGATCTTGAACGGTTACGATGATCGTGAGTAGTGTCGGGTCATTAGAAGCCGTGGACCTTCAGCTGGTCTGGCTTGGCCAGCCCGCTCTTCGTCAGCCACTGGCAAATATTTTCCCTTTGGTCGCCCTGCAACTGAAGTACTTCTCCGTATTCCGGATGTTCTATGACGGTACCATTGCAGGCAAATTCCTTTTCAAAAGCAAAAATAAAACATGGTATTACGTGCGAGGTTTGATCGAGGTAACAAAAGCTTTCGTCGCGTGCAATCTACATACCTTCTTACATGCTCGAACGATTTTCTTCAGGTCATAATCAGATGATAATCCTTGCACTGTAGTTAGAGTCTTACGACCATTTCGCTGTTGTATTCTTATATGAACAAGTCCGTCCTGGACATCGTCGTCTGCACCCTTACTTGCATCAGCAAAGGGGTCTGAAAAGTGCCGAATTATAGAACAAAATTAGGTCGAGGTCACGCCATAAAAGTCGCGATTAGATCGAAAATTTGAATCAATTTTACGTGCTAAACAATCGAGCGCGCATAATCAAAACGCAAAAAACCGCACCTCGTCAGCGTTCCAAAAATATAACAAAATGTTATAACGGCAATATCCGTCAATACAAACAACATCCATTTTGACAGTTGAAAAAAGGTAATAATTCTGGCTGCTACTCACCGAATGTGTTAAGATTCTGGATGGACATACGATCAAATTACAAACGTACAAAAAAAGACCTGCACACTGCACTTAAACTTGCGAAAATTCGGATGTTTACAGATTAAAAACTTCAGTATCCAACTGACGGTAAACCAGCGCCTTAACAAATTACTCGATGAATCACTAGTGACCTATGCGCGTGCGTCCGCACCAAACCGGCAACATAAAATTATAACGGAATTTATAACGAAAACACCAAAAGGAATGGGAAATTTTTCGAATACTGTATCACTGGATTAGGAGCGAACTAACAAAAATCCATCGATATTGAAATTTGCACGAAAATATTGTGACATTTTAAAAAAAGATGACTATCAAATAAATATACGACAAACTTTATTTTTTTTATATAAGTACACGGGTTCAACCTATGAGCGTATGAGTGGAGTAGGTTTGCGTTCAGCCAGTTTGAATCGCTTGACAATTATTTATTAATATTTAGCTAATTTAATTTATTTATATTAGCCTATTTACAAAAGAAAAATTATTTATTATATTAAATATTATCAGTACCGATCGATTCAACTACGCCGGCACATAATTTTTGTTGATACGGAGTTGATACAGGCTTGATATATAGGATCTCATATTTAGTTCATATTTAGCTTTTGCAACATATTTATACACGAAACCTATAAATTATAAATGTAAACGGGTAGATAATTAAACCGATAACATAATGTTGTATTTTCCATATTTATCTTTTAAATACATGATAAGGTTATTATGGTCTTAAAACGGTTATTTCAATCGAAATATATCAGATACGCTTGCAACCAGAAATTTATTCAACCCGGCGATATGGATATAAAGAATTTCGTATTCTTTGATATGGAAACAACAGGCTTGCCCCGTGAGGAATACAATAAAACGCGAATAACAGAAATGTGTTTTGTTATCGTCGAAAGCGAACATATCAGTTTAGGCGTTTATCCCAGGGTCCAGAATAGATTGGGGCTTTGTTTCAACCCTCAAAAAATGGTAAACCCGAATGCAACAAAAATTAGCGGTATGTGCAGGAAAATTTGTATAAACTTCAAAACATTGGTGAATGTATTATAGGATTGTCAAACAAATTGTTAGAGTATCAACCGGCGTTCGATGAGAATGCTTGCCTAGTAATTAGAAAATTCTTAGAATTGCAACAACGTCCGTTGTGTTTCGTAGCACATAACGGGAATTATTTCGATTACCCGATATTGAATGCCGAAATACACAATGCTGGTAGTGAGTTGTTTGATGATATCGTGTGTATCGATACTCTTCCAATGTTTAAAGATCTCAACTGTAGGATTGTCCCTAAAGAATCGATTGAACCCACATCTAGTCCTTCAGAGATTGATGTGCACGACCTCCCTACGCAAAGGGATATTCCGATAGAATTATGTGACGGTTTCGATGAATTATTGTGCGATGCCGTCGATAGTTTGGAAGCAACAATGTCCGAAAGCCCAAACAAAGCGCAAAAACTAAACGAACACACCCCTATTAAGGGTGGTGGGAAAGCTATACGTAACAATAAAGTAAAATTTGTATCACAGGATCATTTATATTTCAAGTTACCTCCTTTGAATAATGCGGCTGTTACTGGTGGTTCGAATAGTCAATCAAATGTGATTCCTAGTGTGCCTCATTTTAAGAAGAAACTAAATTTTGGGTATGTATTTCTAATATATTTATATCTTCCTTTCTATATATTTACAATGTAATTGTTGAAGTTGAAAAAATAATTAGAATCAAATTTCGGTAAAACTGCTGTTTACCATATCCACTTGCAGTTATTCGCCGGCACGTAATTCGCATGCGCAAAGGTGATTATAATTTTGATTTAATATTAGGACTGTTAGTGAAAATTTTTATTCTCAGAAATCATTAAAGCAGAATTGACAATGTAGTCACGGTATTATTAAATTAAATGAGAAATGTAAATACGACTCATTATTGGTAGAAGTATCACGCTGATGAGATTAAGGAAAATCGAAACATATCTAATTTTTAAATGTCGCGCCATATTTCGTAAGTCGTACTTCCACGTTTGGCCGTGTTGCCCCCGGAGGACGCTGTAATCCCATGTCGTGACGTCACATGTTGTTAACGAAATGTACAGAGTTCGCGTTTCTCTTTATAGTTGTTCTGTGGGCTCCCATCGTCAACCAAGTCCCGAATAACAAAATTATATCTATCATGCACGTTTATACTAAATACGTACATCTATATCAAACCTAACCTTTAAGAACCGTCTGACGTTACCTATTTTTGATACCTTCTACGCATGCGCAAACATCGGTTTGAAATGGGCAGTAAACAGCAGTTTTGTCCAAATTTCAATAGGACGCTGAAGTAAGAATAATTCTTTGCTTAAAATGTAACTGTGACCTATTAATTAGGAATTAGAACTGTACGATATTATGTTTGCCAAACTTGATAAACAAAGAAATATGTACTACAGTTTAAGGACAAGTAATCTACGATAAATTGATCTTGAAATACATTTCCAGGAATCCCAGTTATAAGTTGATAGACATTTATAAAAGATTAACAGGCAAGGAGAATGAGAATGCGCACCATGCTGACCAGGACGTGCAGATGCTAGTTGAATGTGCGGCAACGTTAGGACAAGATTTTGTCGATTGGGCCAACGCAAATGCTCGCAAGTTGTCGGATATACCAATGATGAAACCTGGCATCAGAGGCTCATAATTTACTCAAATTATAATAAAATCTTTTTATTGATTGGCAGTCAATTTTTTTAGGTGTTTTTTTTGTATACATTCTTTTAACGTTTTTCCATCAATTTCTCTTTTATTTATGTATACTTTTTGTTATTGTCATATATGTCAAAGATTATTCATGAAATGTACAAAAAATCCCTAATAATTTATACACATATTTCATACACAGTCACCGTCATATAAGCAATGTAATAAAACATTTGTTTCATAAATTGAATATCATTTCTTGCAAATAATATTAGTTATCCGAGATTTCAAGTAGATGGAGTGCCAAGGAAAGAAATAATACGGAAAACGGTATAACAAACAGTTTATTACAATAAATGCGCAATATGTTATTAAATAAGGAATCTAAAAATACAATTTAATAAAAGATAGTCTACATATACCATCAATAATATGTACATATAGTTCCCGCACTTAAACAACCGATTTTTGACATTCCGTCGTTTCATGACATAGTTGCCACGCATCGCAAGGTATATCATATGGTTCGACAGATATATAGATAAGTTATGGTTTAAACAAATTAGAAAACTACCAACACTAAATAGAACTTCAAAATGATAAATGTCAAGTAGGTGCGTTGACAATTTACCTTATCTATGCAACTGGAAACGAAAGAAATCCCACGCGGACGAAATGTCACTAGATTTGACATTACTATGTATTTGCTGAATGTGAAGTTGTGTTTGGTTGGTATGATTTTAACATTATCGCTGTCAAAAGTCGGCTGTTTCGTTGCGAGAACTAAATGTCATTTTAATAAAGTTAGTATAATCACGGGTAAAAATCGATATTGCATGATATGAATATAATTACTATAAGAATTCGACAATATAAATAAAACAATCAATAGGTTTACGTAAATAATTAACAAAAACGTCAATTACCATCTGCTTATTTAGATACGAGTCTTGTCTTAATATCCGTTGCTTCTCTACATGAGAAAATCTATTTGGTACTCAATCGTAGGTATCTTGCAGACCGTATTTTTACTTGCTTTTATCTTACAAAATAACGAATAATATATAAAAATAGAGTCCTTTCTCTCTTAAAATTTGATATAGTCTACTTACGATAAAAATAAAATCAGAATTACCAGCTTATAATGCTAAATATCCAAATATGTGAACTGTGTTATCATTCATTAATCTATCGTTTGTGACAGATCAATACTACAAATAAACTTTTGGCGACATTGTTACTACATTTGTTAATGACGTACTTTGTCTGTTATCGTAAATAGACTTTACATACCTAATATAGATATGTACGCACAACATATTATAATAATGTCAAAATGTGTCATATTATCAATCACGTAATTCAAAATACCCTACAAAGTAGTGCTGCCATCTCTTAGATATTTAGTAATTTACAGGTGCAAACATATAACCTAAGTATGTGGTTTAAGGCACATAAGTTATATTAAACATCTTTTTTTTTTATTTGGATCGTTTCATGTTGTCGGCGTTGATATGACCAACATTCCCCTGTGCTAACAATAACTCATACAATAGCGTCCGGACTTCTCGCTGTTCGTGTAGCATCTGATCGACCTTCTTCTCTAGTTCTTTCAGAGTGTTGTCGATATTATCAATATTCTTGTTGTCATAACTACCGACGGAGTTCGACACTGAAACGCTAGAGGACGTCCGAGATAATGTCCTGACAGAATTTCCATCCACACAGTCTGCCCTTCGTTTCTCGTTCTTTTTCCCCAACACGACTTTCTCCTTTAACTCCGCCAATTGCTCTTTCGGAACTGGAATTGTGTAATTTCTATCTTTATTTAGTGAGAAGTTTAGCGATTTAAAAAATATAATTAAATAAAGTTTAAATACCTACAAAAACAATTTCCTGTCAAAACTAAGCCGTGCAAAATTAAAAGATACAAAGTAACCGGAACCAAAATTTCGGTTAAAGTACCCGGAAAAATATGAGATGTTTTTTCGCGACGCAAAACGTTGAAAACGTTGCGTACTATTTTAAAACATGCCATTTTGGCGGCAAAAGTGTTGAAGTAGTGACGTCAATATTGAAACTGATTTAAGCGTTTTTAAACCCATGCTCTTAAAAATCGACTTAACAAAGTTGTCAACATTTTAAAAATATAAATACGTACATACAGTCGCCACGGTATATGTCTTGATGCGCCATCTATTAATTGATAAGGTAAATACAAGGAGTCTCATTATTACTTGATTATTATTATATTTTAGTTTTCACAAGTTTACTAAGCTTCATGATCAATTAACTCTACTTTGTTCACCGAACATATGGAGTGATAACGTGATAATCATGCATCCTGCACGTGCAAAGCCTGTTTTACAGTTATTTTTCATCCAGCTATGACTATTTGTAACCTATTTCGGATATTAGTAATTTATAATGAAAAGTAAACTTTGATTTAATTTTTTTGCTGCCTATTGCAATCTGATTTTTGTTTTAAGGTGGAGCCAATAAATAATGATGTACCGTAAAGTGGGGCTACTTTGTGACACGTGAGGTTACATTGTGACAGGTCCCGTAAAAATCTCTTTCTTTTCTTTGGTCGGTTTTATAGCCGAACCGGACCTATTTTA
>JARFOC010000177.1:442113-454724 GCA_031763485.1 Osmoderma eremita
CGAACAGTGAAAATTTTATTGCGCAAGCTCATCAATCAGAGAACCGTTCGGAACTGTAGGTCCGAACAAACCTTATATCAATTCTATGGCGTGTATTTTGGTTCTTTCTTTTTTTGATATTACCTCGTAGAAAGGGGTGTGGCTTGTGAGTACCTAACGCGTGCACCCAATTCAGGTCCCTAAAATGCAGGATTACCTATTTTAAAATTATTTTCATATATACAGGTTGTTTCATATCACAAGTCTGAAGCAAACATACGTTTTCTTAGACGGAACACTTATATATTATTTCAGATTTAGGTTAAGCTCATACCTCACACCCCAAATATACAATTTCATTGAATTATACGGCGTTTCAGAATTTCAATTTTATATGCAAATCACTGTAGATTCAAGATCTTGTATACTGTAAACAACACAGTCTGAAATTTTACTTTTACAAATATAGATATTGGTCCACTTTTATAGCAAAGTGACATTTTTTCAAAATTCTCAAAACAGAATACAGGACGAGTCAAAACTCATATACATTCATTTCTCAATTATTTTAAATGAATCAGCCTGTATATTATATCATAAAAAGAAAGAATAGTTTAGTTACTTTCATTTTTATTAAGCACTTTCTATATCTAAAGTCATTCATTTCTAAGATATTTTAGTCTCTTTGTAAATGTGAGATTTTTTGAAATTATTTTAATATAACGAGTTAATCGTGGAAAATGACAGTAAGACAGCCTTAAGTCTTCATTACTAGCTAGGAGATTATGTAATTGGACCACATTTTTTGGAAGGACGAGTGAAAGGTCAAGTTTATTTAGACTTTTTAGAAAATCATTTAGCGTTATTATTGAAAAATGTTACCCTAAACGTTCGCCAAAGGATGTGGTATCTGCAAGATAGAGCTCCGTTACTTCACACTAGGTTAATACACGACTATTTCCTTAAAAGATGGACAAGCAGGGGGGAACCAATTGAGTGACTAGCTCGATCACCGGAGCTCACTAAAATTGACTTCTTCAAGTGATCATATGTAAGCTTTGTATAGCAAACACCGCCAACTCACAAGGTGATATGAAAAACAGAATAAGAAAAGCATTCTCCAGTTTTAATTAAGAAATGTTAAGCAATCTAAGACAATCGCTTGAAGAACGGTTGCAATGTTGTATTGGTGGATATTTTGAACATTTATTATAGAACTGCATTGCAAACAGTTGGGTTAATTGATTAAATGTTAATCATTAGTGTAAATCTCACTTTTTAAAAACACTCTAAAATATCTTAGAAATTAATGACTTTAGGTATAGAGAGTGCTTAATAAAAATTAAAGTAACTAAACTATCCCTTCTTTTTATGATATAAAATAAAGATGATTCGTTTAAAATAATTGAGAAAATAATGTATTTGTGGTTTGACTCGCCCTGTATTCAGTTTTGACAATTTTGGAGAAATGTCACTTTGCTATAAAAGTGGGCCAATATTAAAAATCTATGCTTGTAAAAAAATACCAGTAAACAAAACCTTGAACTCACAGTGATTTGCATTTAAAATTGATCATCTGGAAGTGAGACATGAGCTTAATCTAAATCTAAAATGATATGTATATTATTTTAGCCTGTAGGTTGTTCCATTAAAAAAAAAACGTATGTTTGGTTCACCCTGGTGATATGGAACATCCTGTATCTATGAAAATAATTTTAAAATATTAAGTTTAAGACTGTCTACAATTTTCGTACAAAAACTTTTTTTGATGTCTTATATACTAATGGACATATCGAGCTTTGCCACAATAACGTGTGACCCTGTATGTACACAATCCTACGTACATTCAACCCTAAAAATAAACAAGTATTAATAAGATCAAGTATCCCAAATATACTCGGAAACCTAGAACATGAACTTCCTTGTTTGTCCTATCACGTACGAAGGACTAGTCTAATTCAATTTAGAGCACGCTACGGATCTTCTCGCCATAGTGCGAGATGGTAGTATATTAAATTATCGAGAATGAAAAGTTTACTGTGGTATCAAGCTATATAAAGTTGGACCACTTATAAAACTTACGCTAGAAGTCACAGGTTTAGAAGTTATAGCGACGATTCCTTCCTCATTTTTGCTCTAAAGAGAACGTGATAACAAAACGACGAAGGAATACCAACTGTAGACAATATTGTAAAACTAGCGGGAACTAAAGAAGAAATGGAAGTTAATGAAGGTGTAAGTTATAGCAGCATCTCAGAACATCGAAACATACTAATTTGATCAACTGCTTGTTTTGCTGTCGATCTATACAGCAAGCATAAATTGGTCGCATCCGATATAATTTTATCTTAAAATCCTGTATTTAATTTTAATACCACTAACACGCTATTTGTACTTTGTATATAATCCCATGATCTCTTACAGCATCTTTTCGTTCGTCATAAAATTCTTTAACGTATAGTAAGCATACAACGTGCGCTGCATACAAATTTTCATGTCACACAGAATGCGCATATGATTGCCATTTGAACAATTATTGGGATTTCCCTTTATCTCCGGCTCAGTCGATAAAGGCGAACTCTGTTGTATAGGGTGTAATAGTAATAAGACCAGCCAGGGATAGGTGATTGGTATAAAGAATGCTATTAAATCAAAAAGAAAATTTTTGTATATTGTAAATTAACACAAGATTATCACATATTACACTACACACCACAATAAGGGGCTTGGCAGGGTTTTATACATTATAACACGAATTTGTCAGATGAATAAAGAAACGCCAGTGTAGTTGCTACCATGGAATCTAAAGAATCAATTCCAGTGCTGTTAGTCATTTGTTTTATTGTAAACAGATGTATACTGCCTTGCCAAAGATTGTCTCCCCCATAAAAAGCGAAAATATCAAACCTACTCTCCCAACGGAACGACAACTAGCTCGAGCGTTTTCGGTTAGAAGCAAAAAAAGTCGTTGAAATGCAACGGTTTACTTTACAGACATTACTGCTAGAGGTAAAAGAAGAAAATGTTTTTTTTGTTTTTAAAAAAATCTCGAACGTCATTTGTCACAGGTTTATTTTATCTTCGGGTTCATAACAAACACAAAATTTAGCAACTTTGGCAAATTTAAACCTACCCTCTATCTCCAATAATAAGCGAGATCCCCATGGTGAGGGTCGATAATGACTCAGCCTGTATATTTGGATGGTCTGTCTTTAGCCGACTGAGACGAAATTGAATCGTATTTGAACTGTTAAATGGGCCTTGGTTGAAGAACTTTTAAGTGTAGGGGTACGCAGCACTATCCTTAAAGTTTTTGTGGCCCGTTTACTTGACGCATGCGATAATAACACACACATACACTTGCTTTTTGTATATTTCTCGCTCATCGCCGACTACTTCGAGCAAGGAGATCTGTATTTCTAACCGAAAACGCCCGAGCTTGGTACCGAGTTGTTGGGAGAGTAAATTTGATATTTTCGCCGTTAATGGGGAGACATTATTTTAGCAAGGCAGTGTACGTTACTATCGATCTGTAAACTTCCAAATAAAGGAAGAATAAAATTATTGCATGTATATTTCCCAAAAAGAAATCATATTCATTTACTTTTATATCATTACATTTCATTCAACTTATCCTCATATTCTTTTTTAGTTAATTACATTTAAAACACACAACATTTAAAACGTCCATTTTCAAAATTGTTAACTTTGTTTTTCTATTTTCGTTTCGTGTTGTATCATAACCCAACCTTGATTCTAGATAAGCACTACACAAAGTTAATTTTACCGAAACCAATTACAATAATTAATGATATTTTAACGTATATATCTCCCTTATACTATTGATCTGTTTATCGCATACATAACGTCCATTTAGATGGTGACAGTGATGATGTAGTTGTTTGTCTAATGGAATATTGGGCGTCCTGCAGTGGCACCTGAGTGTACCGAGCGTACATTACATCCCGCTATTTATCATCATTATTTATGACCGTAACAAGCGGATTGCGAACAAATATACGAGCATTATATACAACAATAGTATTTGTAAATATTGTCGAACATTCATAACGTAACTTGACTCCATTTCGAACAATACACCTGCAAGAATTGTTCCAATATTAAATTCTTTCAACCCGAAAGAAATGCGCATGGGTAACTCGTATCCATTTCACCTTTATATCCGTTATTTGCTCTATACGACCCTAGAACATGAATTCCCTTGTAGAGTGACCGTGTATATAATTGCCTCCCTTCCATATCCAGTCTCTGTGTTTCGTCGTTTGTTTAGTCCCGGAGTCCCTGCTAAGTGAACTGTAAACAAATCATCGACCATCGCTCATCCATTTCTGGGTGAGCGTGTCGGCTTGGCAAACGAATGTTTGCCAATATGTCAAACGTAGGCCCCGATCTTTGACAGATTACTAGTCGATTTATAAATAGCCTCCCGGTGCTACTGGATGTCGGTATGTAGGTTGTAGGTAATATATCTTTCTCGTTTCACGGGGGAATATTTAGCTTTGCTATTATTGACAGTGGGTGACAAATCAGTATATTGGGAGCGAGTCAGAAGTTGCCAGATTATAAAATAAATATGTACCGTATGCTAGCAACACCCATTGTCCAAAGGTTTGTCCGATAAACATATTTTTGTTTGTGCGAATATGCTCGTAAAGAAGGGAACCTCTTCAGTACACTAAAAATAGTACGTTACAAAAAATGTATGGCAGAAGAACAACAATAATTTATTTTTTTATTTAGGGGATTATTTTTATAATAAGGTGATAATACATAAATTTATCATATTTCTGAATTCTTTTTATTATTGGACTGCTTCGGTTATCTGTATTTACGTGTTTTGGCAAAGTTTATATCACTGTTTGATTAGTAATGTCACAATTAATAATGTATATTACAAACTGACAAATAATTATTTTAGGTTATGTTGCTTTGAAATGCTTTGTTAAAAGTGCATGATTTTTATGAAGTCAATGAGGAAACAACTATAATTTCAAAAAGAAAAACGAATGGTTTTTAAAACAATTTTTAGTAAGAGAAGTTTTGTGTTTAGAATTTCACAAATGTGACAGTTCTTGTAATATGACTTGTAATTTGACACTGCATTGACAGTTATAAGAATATGTGTTGCCAACTAAATTGTAATATTCATAGTTTACCCTAATTATAAATTCAATTAATCACTCGGCACTTTTTCAGAATAATTATTAAACACAATATCCAATCATTCCTTACTGCACTAATTAATTCCAAACAGCAAATATTCATTCATGAATAGGATAAGAATTCATTTTTAACTGTTAAAATTAAAATTCTAAGCTTACTCTGTAAAGTAAACGCCGTATAATTGATACTTACTGGAATCCGACTTCCTAAGTAGAATATAAGAATCATAACAGACGGTGTTGTTGCACTAAGTGGAGTGTGTATTTTTGTGTGATAATAATAAACATAATATACGTTTATTCTCCAACAGATACCAATTATAGGACATATAAAGCATATAATAGACATGCACATATACATTACAGGTGTCTAATTGCAACTTAAGTAAAGATAAACACATAAAGCACAAAAGATTGCTATAACGATATAAACTACAACATGGCATTAAAGAAAATATCATATCAATTGTGATTTGCCAGTTTACACATATTAAAAATGGGTGTAGTGAATAAAAGATTGGTTTTAGGACTAGGTAAGGAGGAAGTGCAGGAATAACGAGAAGAATTGCGAGGAGCATGAAGGTTAACCATGGAGATCTGTACAATGAATTCGCCCACTAATCAGCTTCCACATAAATTGGGATGATCGTATATGTCTACGGTTTAGAAATGATTCCATTGTGTGCCTTTCAAGTAAGGTGTTATAGTCGATACCTCTTAGCAGATATTTGCCATCAATTTTAAAAGAAAAAAATTTTAGAAATCGACGTTGAATTCTTTCCAAGGCTAAATGGTGGCAGATGTAGCACGGTGACGAAATCTCCCTACAATATTTAAGATAACTTATTACAAATGCAGAGTATAGCGTTTTCAGGGTGCGTAGTCATTAAACGGTTTCGTATTTCTCATTATAAAGCCAAGTCGCTTACAGGAAACAGAGACGGTATTCTGAACATGTTGCACAAAACTTAGACGGCTATCAAAAGCACACCCAAATCCCTAATCGATTCGCCCGTAGCTACAATGTTCCCATCAATACGGTACATACGGTACATACATTATATGCGCAACTTGATTTTTCTTTCAAGTAAAGGATACACATTCGTTCGCATTTAATTTAAAGTTGTTCTGCGTACACCAACGCGTAACTATGTCAATGTTTGACTGGATCAACTCTTCCTGGCTGGCAACAATTGACTAAATTTTAATGTCACCTGCATAAGCTAATGCTCTACATGTAAGATTTTATAACAAATCATTTATATATATTATAAACAAAAGTGGCGCGAGGAACGAATCTTGCGGAACACCCCACGTAGAACAAAACTCAGATGAATTAAAAACACTTTGGTTAACTTAATAATGAACTAGTCTGTATGTTTTCATGTCTGTGTCGTGAATACTTGTGTGAATGCATAGGAGAATTCTTAAATTCATCGATACATCTATCAATGAATTTAAGAACTTGCCTCATATCTAGGTCTTTTTTTACCGCAGCGCATGCGTGAATGCATGGTGTGTATTTGGTTGCAGTGTAACAGCCTGTATGGGTTTGATTTTATATCGCCAGATCCATGTAAACACAACATGTTTCGTTTTACATATACATTTTTGCATCAACCTTTTGAGATGTTATCCAAATATCGTTTTGAATTTCACTACAGATCCCGCAAACGCATGTAAGTACGTAAGTATGTGTGTACTTATTTTAGACAGTGTGGCATATTTTCCTATTTCCAATGGTTTTTTTTACATAAAATTTAGATCGATCTATTCGGCATGTCTGCCTCTTGTGTGATATTTTCTTTTAAAATATCATATGAGAGCAAAGGTATTTGATGGAAAAGATTGAGATTCTTTTGTATGAGTTCCAAATGAAGAAAAAAATAGTCAAACGGACGCCTCCACCAAAATTAGAAGCAATTTTATGCGTAAATAGCGAAATATTTTATTCCATCAATCGTTGTTAGAAATAACAAAAGTTTTAGACAGAACAAATTTCATCTGTATCGTTTGAAAATACATAGAAGAAACTACCTCGTACTCTGAATAAATTCCGTTTTATTCCATTCACATTGTCTAAAGTAATTTCGCAAGTTTTAATACCAATTTCAAGGTGTTCAACTTTAATAAATGCTAAAGTCTAACTTCATTCCACAAGAAAGTTACTCAACTAACGCCATACAAAGAAAATATCGCGAGACAATCGATCGATATTTAACTTAATTGCTCTGGGCTAAAACATTGTTGAAGCTTACACTCTACCAACTTCTATTTCCAAGTTCTTGACGTCACGTCATCGTCACCGCTAACTTGGCGGTAAATCGTATGCGAACTACATATTTTAGCGATAACCTAATGATAAACCCTCCGTCATGTTGTACCTTCCTTCATCATGTATCTACAACACTAGAATAGAGAACGCTTCAATTTGGATTTTCGTCTGAACGAATTAACGTTTCATTTCGCATTTAACATCACCGAAAATGTCAAACCTATTTTCTCCCGGTAAATATCTAGTGCCCGCATATGCCGTCGAATGTTAGGATATAATGAATTTCGCCTACATATTGCGGTTTGAGGACGGGTAGATCGGCTTTCGTCGACAATCGTTAATTCTTTGTTTCTTTAGCCAGAAATACGATGAGGGCTTAATTGTTTGGGCAAAATAATAACAAATGTTGCAGTTTATCTTATAAGGCTTACAGTTGTGGATGGGAGGAATCCTCTTATGGGATTTTACAAGAATACATTTATATCGACAAAAAGAAAACTGGAAAACATTGTATCTAGACACGAAAAATTTTGATGTGAAAGTGAGTTTAATTTTGATAAATATGATCAAATTGGAGGTTGCTCCAAAAGTTTATCTATACATCGTTCAGCTTACGGAAATAGCGTTGGGCAAGGTAGGCTTATATCTTGGACGTTCGCTATGTAGTAATACGTTAGGCAAAATTACACACGACGAAAAAAGCTGTCTGTGCATACGAAATTTATGTTTGATGAAATGAAATATTTCTAATTGCATTTTTATAATGTTAGTTGTCAAATTTCTTCGGTTGCTTTTGCTTGTGTATTTGATGGTTTCTTGTACTTTTCGTTATATTATTTGTTTAGCATATTGCAGAAAAGGAAGTATAATTATAGTCCTACCTATTGGAAATGATAATAGTTTTGCTGAAAATGGGTTGCCATATTTTCAATCGAAAAAAAACCTCCGATTACTACGAGGAAATGAATGGTGAAGTATTTACAAACCGGATGAGAAATATTCTACCCTCTTTAGAACCAAATTGTGTAATTGTAATGGATAATGCACCATACCATTCCGCCAAGGCAGAAAAATGCCAACGACTGCATGGAAAAAGGATATTTTAATTGATTAGCTTGTTTCAAAAGGAATATCTCATACTTAAAAGTCGAACTTGTGGAACTCGCTAAAAGCTATCTAAAAAATAATCCGATACCCTATGTAATCGATGAGATGAGAGCAGAAACTGATCATAAAATATTAATGTTGCCACCATATCATTGCAATTTAAATCCGATAGAACTCGTATGGTCCCAAGTGAAGGAATATGTAGAGGTAAAAGAATTATTAATTGAAGGACTCCAACTCGTAGCTGTCGAAGCATGGATAAATTGGCTCCATACTAGTTGGCTCCGGCAGTCAATTTTTAATCCTCTTACAAGTAAGTTGACTCTGAAAATATTTGCTAGTTGGGACCGTTAATCCTCCACAGGGGATTTTATCTTGGGGAATTGTACGCCTTGAAAGACTTTTATTTTTGTAACTACTTTAATTTGAACTGTTTTTAATACAAGCAGAAACTACATATTTCGGCCAGACATTTTCACCCGCGTTCTTATTGTCTCTGTCTATTAGGGCACGTGCGCCCTAGTACCTACTTAATCTAAGATATTTCCGACAGATGTCGTCACGATTCATCATAAATACAAAAAATCGGTTTCATCAAAATATCATCAAACAGGTGTCGCCACCACATATGAATCAAACTAATACATTACAAACATACATTAAGAAGCAATAAAACTGTGTTATTAAGAAAAGAAAGTGAAATAAACAAATCCCACCGTCTTATAAATAAATTCCACTTCTAGTTCTTGAAAAATTTCAGGTCCGTGATTGGTCCAAAATTTAAGGGTTGGGCATTGTTTTCTGATATAAATAAAAAATTAGGACTATGAAAATTACTTTACCTTTACCGTAAAAATGGAGTGTATCGACAAAATGTTGAAGGAAAAGGGGAAAGATGTAATTGTTTTAAACAATTTTAAATATAATTTTCACAAAATGTTGCGCAAGAATGTGCAAAGATGGTAATGTGTAAAACGTCGGTGTAAACATTCATTAAAACTCAGGGTTCAAATGAGTGCATAATAGCACATAACGATGTACACAGCCATGATCCTATAAGTGTACAAACTTTAAATCGTCAAAACATAAGCCGTTAAGAGAAAAGCAATTGACATTTGTGAAAGACCCATGAATATCCTTCACCAAGAACTGAAAACATGCGATGCTGGTACAATACGAATATAAACTTAATTCGAAAGTGTATATACAATGGTCAGGAAAGTGTGATTCCAAAAATTTCGAAAAATATAAAGGTGTTCATGATGTTTTGAATAGTATAGATATAAAAGCAAATAAGGAAGAATTATTTCTTCTTACAAACGATGTTAACAACAATTTTGTGGCTTAAAATAAAATGTTTAAGTGAAATGTCGACAATTTACGTTGAGGGAACATTTAAATGTGCAACAAATTTTTTTTATCAACTTCTTACTGTTCATGGTCTGAAAAATGATCACTATATCCACTCGCCTTCAAACAAGCAAATTCATTCTTTTATTGCTGTTTTTGAGTTTCTAAAAAACGAGTGTGAAAAATTAAATTTGTATTTCAACAGATAGTATTAAACAGATATACATACTATATCTGTTTATGCCGATTTTGAAATAAACATCCACAAAGCAGTCTACAGTGTTTTTCCATCTGCTGTCACAGAAAGATTTTATTGGCAGCAAAATAGAATTGTTAAATACAAATATAATTACAAATTTTGAATTTGTAAAATGCGTATCGCACAGGTTCAAACCATAATTTGTCTAAAATGTCATGTAGCTACATATGTACAAACATTAAAAATTAATACATTTATTTTATGCTTAATGTGTTATTTAATTTTATTTGATCCTATAAACACCTGGGAGCCAACTATTATATGAGCCGGGAGCCAAACAGTACAAAGTATGGGAGCTAACTTATCCACCATCCCTTCCTGAAAACTGACTGCGGGAGCCAACTAGTGTGGACCCGGGCAAATTGCATCAAACACACCATTGCCGAAGAAAGTAAGGTGTATGAGCTGGATAACATCGTAGAAGAGAATGATGGAAGAGTTTATTATTACCGCTAGTAGTGCATCATCATCCGAAATGTCCTCTCTAGCTTCCGCATTATCAACATAAAAAATGATATTTGAAGTAATTTGCACATCGTTCTATAGTTATGATAATTGCAGCTACTTTAAAAAGGAACTTTTAAAGTGTCTCATAGAAGTATATTTTATTCCTTAGTGTGTTTGAATACGTGAAATATAGAATATATCTAAAATAAAATTGTTTGCATTTTCTTTGGTTGGATTAAATAAACTGAAATAAACGTAAACGTATATTTTTCTCGGAGATTTTACTAAGATTCTTGTTATAAGAATTTAGTGTTTCGAGAAAATTGTCAAAGGTTATAATAAAACTGACATTTTACTTTCAAATTACTCTCAATTATTTAATCGAGTTAAATTTTGGCAGTGTTATACGGACGCCGATTGCACCGTTATCTACTATGTTCTTAAAGTGAATGGACTTTAGATGCCTGTCGTGTACACTGAAAAAGGAAATTAATAAATTTACAACTACTATGATTGCTTATCTTGAGGCTTCAAAACGAACTTGTTGAACTGAAAACTAAAAATATTAGAAGAGATTGAAGCTGTATGTACCCCATTATATGCCAAATGAAGTCATGTCCAGTTCCATCAAGCGTTTAAATAAAATTAAAACTGTGTTTCTGGAATACCTGGATTCTCATTGCCAACCGCATGACCGAATTAATCAATTTATTAAGAAGAAGATACTATATTTACTATACTTCCAAATAAAAGATTCATGTTTATAAACGTATTCTACAGCATATGTTATCGAACACAGATATTCAGCCTCGCGCACAACAAAATCATTTATTTTTAACGCGATATACAGTCTATACGATGTCACGTTTTAATATATCACGATACGTCACAAACCTGACCGACCCCTAAGGAAACCTTCCGACCAAAAAGAGAAGAAACAAATCGGATATTTCCACTTCCCCCATCCCTTTGCGAGAATTTGTTTCGCGTATGGCAGAATTGCCTCATTGGTTTGCATTGAATTGCTTCCAAAGCTTCCCCTTTTCCATACGAAATTATTCATCTTTGAAGGAAAGCCCTAAAATAAAATATCCAGCAGGCAGCTGTACATTTTTCTCATCGAACGAATTTAAGCTTGTTCCTTTTCTTTTGAAATCCTCCTTCATTATATGCGCATCAAATTTAATTTATACGATTGAAATTTGGAGAAAAGTAAATATGGGATTTCGATGTGTAGGCCCTGAATTTCAAATACCAATATTTAATAAAATTCTCGATATTTCGTCCAATGCTTTTCATGTATGCGTATCTGGAATGACATTAGTATAGCAAATATTCGATGTTATCATAAATAAAACTGTATAATGAGTTTTTCCTCTAATACGAGTATACTCATACATAATTCCAAGCGTTATAACTTGGTTTGATAGAACACATAATTGACATATTGACATAAAGTATGTTGACCGTCACAATCAGAGATAATATGGTAAGGATAGGTGGGGCACCTAACGTTAAAATTGTATACCTATTCCTCTGATGGTCCGCGAACCCAACTAAACAAACTACCGCGCCAAATCTAATATATTTCAAATTTGACAGGATGCGTAATGCCATCGAAATGTCTATTCATTCTTCTATACAAGCTTTTTTCGCGTAATGTCATTCCCAAAATGTGCAAAGTGTATGCATTCTGACGTGCAGATTTTTAAGTAGCACATGATCTATTTCCAACTATAATTCTGTTCAGAAAGTGAGCGCACAAGTTGCGTAAAAAACATGCATTGACGATTAACGTATTCCTGAAAGTTATTTTTACAGTTGGAATTTATTTTTATTTTTTTACTTACCAGACGGGATACAATAAACAAACTGATCGGATTACTCCTGCAGCACAACATTGTCAAATCAACTTATTTTTCAAACACAATAAGGCACCAACCAACTTTAACAATAATTTTATTCACGCACTGACTTCTACAATAGCAACTTACAGACTAAAGACTCTGAA
>JARFOC010000177.1:459272-474468 GCA_031763485.1 Osmoderma eremita
CTTAGTTGCCGAAATGCGTATTCAGAGTTCTTTACTCAACAAGGTGGTAAGGGGTATTTTTTAACTTAAATTCATTAGGTATATAATTACACTAAAAGGTACAGTCGGGACGTGGTACCTGGTGATGAATCATTTTTAGCTCGACGTGCGTTGTTAACAAAGTAATAATTAGGTCGGGACACGTCAATCTTTACAGACAAAATACACAGTCACTAGATTTAAGACATAACTAAAAACACCATGTTATTCATGTAACAATTAATTTTAACTGCGAAAAATTATAGCTATTCTATTTTTGAGTTCATATCATATTTTATACAGATGTTTTTGCCTTTATAAACTCTATTAAACCAGTTTTCAGGAAGAAACAATTTGACGTTACATTTCACCGAGGTGAAGTTAGCGTAGATTACTGAAGATTCATTATACCAACCCACAGACTTAATAGCGTTAGGCATTAAACAAAACAACATAATTTATTGCCATTTTAATCGCCTGCGCGTGTATTTCGGTAATTAACGTAGTATCTTTGGCACAGCATATTTATCTATTGGTCCCCGTGAAAATAATATTGACCTAGTGAAGATAGTCATGTAAGCACAAGCATATAAATACTGATTCGTTTTTATAGTTATGTTATTAGTTATCATCTGATGTACATACGTCATACTTATCAGGATATCTTGTTTACGTTTAGTTTATTTGCGTGGGTTAATTACGCGTTCATATAATGACAAAATTATAGTAATATTAAATAGAAGGTGCGTGTTTGGGGTGATGTTAATGCTGAAATCATCATAATATGATGGTTCTTATCAGTTCTGGTGATGTAAAGTAATCGCTATGTGAATCAACAGTCTGATAAAAATTAACAGGTAAATTTCCTCGTGTAGTGGACTCTACAACGAATATGGAGTATCGCTGTAGGTTTGCTTTGCCCCAAATCAAAAAAAAAATACAATTCTAGGAAAGTGTCAAAACTATCATTAGCTGGTATAACAGATTGTATTAATACGGGAATGTATTCACCTACTAACTAAAATTTGGTAAACAAATTGGTAATGGTTTTTATTCTTAAATCCTATTTGGACTAAATTATTTTGGAAAATTTTAACTAACTTAATCCGAAAACAATGGAGGCAGTCTAAGTAAGTACGAAGTGCAACGAGCAAGTTGTGAAAATTTGCATGGGAACGACATTATCGTATCAGGAGAAAGGGCTGCCTGATTGAATATTAGATGCACCTGATAGTATTGATGATTATTATTCGAATTTAAACGAAATGGAATCAAAATTCAAGGAATTCGGGCATGTTCGAGATTTACATAAATCTGGTCAAGGATCTGTACAAAGGAATAAGTGTTCTGTTGTTACTGCACGCAATTCTGTTTTGCCACAGTCCAGAAATATATTGGAAAAAAAAGTTAAATACCATCCTTATAAAATCAGTCTGCAACATGAGTTATCTGAAGACGATTTTGACCGGTGAAGCTTGTTCTACCAGCAAATGCAACGACTATGCAATAATGATGAAAACATTGTAAAAAAAACTTGAACGTACATATTCATAGACGTAATATCGCGAAATACTATATGTCAACTTACTCCTCCAACCATTGATGCAAGAAACTAACACAGGAAGATTGAAAATACGTTGGCCAACAGACTTGAAGTAAGGCAGAACAGGTCTTGCTTACTGGAAAAGTATCCCAGAAAAAGACTAGCTAATTTGTCGTCAAATAATCAAAATAGCTTAGAGATTATATTATCTGATGCCTATTTAAACAAAGTTACAAAGATACTGGTCTGTTTGGATAAGTATTATGAAACTGACGAGCAACTGCTTACAAAATTGAACCAGACAAATACGATAGGGTCTTATCTCCTTTTTGTGTATACGCCTTTTTGTGTATACCTGTATTAATAATAATAATTTGCTCTACAGGCCGTGAGGGCCTAGGGGTAATAAAATACTAATATTAGGAACTTTCTTGAAGTACTCTACCGATTACATTTCTCCATTTTCCTCTATTCCCATCCAATATCCTATTTTCAGTTTTTTTGATCTTCTTCCACATTATTCATCCATCTCTCTCTTGGTCTCCGCTTTCTACTCTTCCCTATTGGTTTTCTGGTAAGGGCTAACTTTGGTAACCTTTCTCTGCTTAATCTTTCTACATGCGCCAGCTATACTATTCTTTGGGCTTTGGCAAAGGCTACGATATTAGGGCTTTCATATGCTTCTTCTACTTCTAGGTTCATGCATCACCTCCACCTTTCCTCAGTTCTTACTCCTCCATATATAGCACGCAGCATTTTCATTTTCTATCTTTTTATCTGCCCCTCTTCCACCTTACTCAGAACCCACGTCTCACAGGTATATGTGGCGGTAGGTCTTATGACCTACCTTTTATATATCCTCTCTTTTGTTTTCTTTGACACATATTTTAATTTCTTCAGGCTTCCGTATTTCCGGTTTCTTTTTGTAATTCTTGCCTGGATTTCTTGTTCTTCACGTCCATTTTCTTCAATATTAATTCCCAAGTAGACAAATTTACTTACTCTTTGGATACCACATTTTTTTGTTTTTTGCGCTCACCACCAGGTTAACTTCTCCCAAGGGTTTTTCTGTTTTTCCCATGACCATATATTTCGTTTTATTTTGATTTATTTCCAGATCAAATTTCCTTGCTTCCTGTTCTAGTCTGTTTATAATTTTCCTTAGTTAATTTTTTGTTCTTGTGATTATTGTTACGTCATCTGCGAAGGCCATAACCTGTTGTTCATTATTAAATATGATTCCCATGGTTTTTATTTTTCTATTCCTTAATATCATTTCTAATGTCAGGTTGAAGGATGCCCTTGATAGACGGTCTGCATCAATACTCTTCTTACTTCAAATTCTCTTGATTTGCTCCCATTCCATAATATATTGTTCTTTGAATTGTCTAGAGTCATTTTCACCAATCTTATTAATTTTTTTGGGATCTTCAGTTGTAACAATCCTCTATACATTTCGCTCCTATTTATTCTATCATATGCTTGTTTGAAGTCTATGTATAGTGTGCGCAGTTGAGTTTTGTACTCATAAATAGTAGTTTGAATGTCTTTTTGTGTAAGTATTAGATCTGCGGTAGTCCTATTACTTCTAAAGCCCACTTGATACTCGCCTAGAATATTCTCGCTGTACGCAATTAGCCTTCTTCTTATTAAATGACCCAGTACTTTATAGTAGGTGTCCAGCAGTGCAATGCCTTTGTAGTTCTCACAAAATGATGCATCTCTTTTTTTAAGTATTGGGCATATTAGTGCATTTAGCCACTTAGCACGTTGCTCCTTCTTCCATATTAGTTTTATCGTTTCAATAAGTTTCTCATGTAATTTTTGCCCACACATTTTTAGCATTTCCGATGTTATATTACTTTCTCGCGGTTTTTTTAATTCTTCTTTTTGACTTTTATTACATCTTTTACTTCCTCATATGATGGCTCCTCTATCCTACTGCTGTCCCCTTCCTGTAAACATTGATCTTCTTGTCCTTCCGTTTCCCCATCTCTTAGTAATTTCTTAAAGTAGTTCCTCAATGTTTCAAGTATTTCACATTGTTCTACTGTTAGTGCGCCTTCGTTATTTTTAAGTAGCTTTTCCTGCAACAGTATTCACTCTTAATATCAATCTTAATTATTAAAATTTCGAAAATACTTTATCAACTATTAACACACCACCAAGCCAACTGAATTCACCACTATTATTTGCATATTATGTGACTTGGGAATTTCTGCGTAGAAACACAATAAACTCTACCCACTTTCAATTATGGAATTCCATCGCAAGTTTCAAATTATTATCAGCCAAGTGCGTGCGTTTCTACCCCCATATCTATGAATATAGAGGCACAACAAAGGATAATCCAATTACGCCATGAGTGAAATTCCTTTCTGGCATTAACGTTGAGTGTGAAAGGAACGTGTTACTATGAGGATAGAAACCTTTCCACTCCTTGCAGGCAGTTTAATTCGGACGGGAAGCTTGGGGCAGCAAATTAAAATGAAAATTTAAATATGTAAATGGGTACTGATAATTTTGGAACCTGGGGACTAGGAAAATCGGAAAATTTTTAGAAACAATGGAAGAGCGTTTTCGTTCTCATATTACTTCAATTATCCCAAATGGAATCCGTTGACCTTTAACTTGACGATCGAAGCTGATTATGAATGTCGTCAGAATCGGGCATTAATCGGATAATGTTTTGTATTTTTAAATCGATGCCCGCGGGATAACAACAGCGTTAAGTAGAGTAGGTTTCGAGAGATTGAAGAATGGGTCGCCATTTTTGTCGATTTTAATAAGGTCGGAGTTCATTTCGTGATCAGCGCTAATACCAAGACCGGTAAATAAGTATTATTTCAGAGCGCGCTGTGATTCTACAGAAATAAAAATTATTTTTTTTGGTTTGAGATTGGAATAAATGAAACGGCCTTAAATTTAATCCGTTGCTTCACACTAGGGTTTAACGGGCATGATACGTAGTTCGAGCCTTTCCCGATACAATGCGATGCGTTGTAGTGGGGTGAGTTAGCTTGATCGGCCGTACACCGTAGGCGAAATGAATGCATACATATTATACATACGCCTAGCATATTTCTTTCTGCTTCAGAGAATGATCTGACCGGAATACTTTCTCTTCTGAAATATAATTTACATGACCACTTGTATTTTATTATCCTGTTGAACAAAGACATTTAAAAATAATAGATAGGATTATTTACTTTTTTATATAAAGTCCTTACACTAATATTTGAAATGGTGATACAATTATCTTTAAACGAATTAGGCCCTAATATTTAATTAGTAGTTTGGATAAATAGTAAACTTTCAATCACTATTTTTTTTTATTAAATAACTGCGTTTATATATTAAGTCCAGCTCTACATACATATGTACATATAACATGACGAAGAATTGATCACAATAGACCTACCCTTTTATAGACTGGGAATAATGTTTCTTTTATTTGTTTGTATTGGTTATTAAATTAGGGGGAATATTTTTTTACTGGCAAAAACTTTGAGACACGTGTTCAAAGTAAAAAAGGCACTGCTCACTTCGTTTTTATTGCTGGTTATATAAAATAGTGCTATATGTTCAGAATGTTTACAATATTTTTTTCTGTGGAAAATAGAAATTATGTTCAATAAATTATTAGTAAAATACAGATCATTTTGAGAAGGTAGGTTACTGTAACTACTTTTATTAAAACCCTAAATTGTAAATAATTTAACTTACATAAATTCTTTTAAATCTTTAGGCAGGAATATTATTATAAGAAAATAGAAATAAATCAAAGGATGTATGGAAAATTGTCAATGAAATACGAAATGGAAACTCAAACAATACACATTAACGGTGAAGAAACGTCTTTGCTGTGTTTTTGCGAAATATTTCTCAACAATTGCGAGCGGTCGTATCAGAATAGCATACGGTGATCTATGCACTGCAATATACGCGTATGCGTGACAATTCATTTTTTTTTGGCACCAACTTGTTTCCATGACGTAGTCAGTTGTATAAGTAATCTAAAGAACAAAAAGTCTTCTAGTTTTGATGAAATTAGCAACTACTTATTAAAAATAATAAGCTTGGATATTTCAGATGTTTTATCTCACGTAATTAACAAATCTTTTCAAGCAAGAAATATTCCATTAGAACTAAAAACTGCTTCGGTTATACCCGTGTACAATGACTGTACTGTGTTAAATTGTCTCTAATCGGATAGCTGACTTTCTTAATAAACACACAATATTGCAGCATGGATTCGTAAAACAAAAGTCAACTGAGACTGCGCTCTTTCATAGTTTGGAATGTATTTACACTGCTTTAGATTCAAATAATTATGTAGCTGGCATCTTCTTTGATTGTGTAGATAGTAATGTTTTGGCGATGAAACTATATGCTATGGGGTTTAGAGGGCTTCCATTGCATTGGTTATTGTCGTTTTTAGAATGCAGAAAACTAGTGGTTAAATTGGGAAATGAAGAGTCGCCTGAATTTGACATTGATGTGGGTGTTCGCCAAGGCTCAGTTTTAAGTCCATTGGTAAATATAAACAAAAACTTCACCGACAATGCATCTGTACTAGATGTATGTAATAATAGATAAAAATCTCAGTTGGGAAGATCAACTAGATAGTGTATGTAAAAAAACTAGACAAAACCTATTATGCAATGTTACAATTAAAAAATGTCCTAAAACAGCAAGACCTAGTAAATGTTTATTATTCGTTGGTGTACTCTGTGCCTTCCTACAATTTCGTTATCTGGGATGTGGCCACAAATTGGGAAAGAGTCTTTATTCTACAGAAACGTTTTATACGATTAATTTTAACCTACCTTATAGAGGAAGTTGTAGCGAAACATTTAAAAATAAAAACATACTAACCTTTCCCTGCATTATTATTTATAAAGCATTGACATATATTAAGGAACACATACATGATTTTGAATGGTGTAGGGCAATGCATTCGCACAAGACCAGACAATTAAATTCTATGACAATTCCACAACACTGATTAACATTAACAAAAAATCTCCGGCATTAATGAGCATAAAACTAAATAATAGTCTTCCGGGCGAGGTACGGTCAATTGGTTGCTCAAAAATTTTCAAACAGCGCGTAAAACAGATGTTGTTGGAGAAGGCATTCTATACCATTAACGAATATGTAAATGTGAGGGCATAATTATGTATGCTATTTTATATTTTTGTCTGTATCTGCACAAACGAAAACATTATCTTGCCAAATTATTGTTAATACATTTTTTAAATTACTAATGTAGCATATTTTAAACTTTTGCCATTCAAATCATAAATTCCTATAGTTTCTCGTTACTTTTTTCAATAGAACTTGTTTATTTACTTAACTAATTTTATTATATAATTAAATAGACCAAGAGGGGTATTTAAAGATCTATATTAATTTTAAAATGTAGAAAATTAACAAAGCATAGGGACTTCAAATGCCGTGCATTCGACAAAACGTCAACCACATCTGTGTACATTTAAATATATTGATACGGGCTGCGATGCATTACCTTTCCGAGGCCTCGAAAGCGTTAAAGCCTACTTCACACGGTCGTAGTGTGATGTGAGGAATGTAATGAAATAGCATAAAATTCTACTACTATTTGTAGAATAAAAATATAGTATAGGTGATGTAATATTTATTAAGAAGAAAAATAATAAAAAATAAAGGAAAATATGAAGAATTTGCCCTTCTTTTTTGCAACTGCTGTGTCACACTGTATTAAAATACACTTACTTATTCAACAGGCGGTCAATTTCGTCTTTTATGCTATACCTAATATTTACGGTCTGATAATAGGATAACCTTGTTTTGAGCATATAAAATCCTGTCTAAAGATTTAACGATTTTTATGACATAAAAGGTTTATCTGATAACCCTCATCGCAAAAACTGTGTAACGCCCGGGCTATGTGTACATCTCTCTTGTGTTGATGAAGAGGTGCGAGTCACAAATGCAAATTACCTAAATTGTTACATCCACAAACGGGTCAAACAACGGAAATTAGTTATATCTTTAGACAGACTATACCATACCTAACTTATCTATAGAAACATTTTTTACGTTGCAAACTAAAATTGAAATACACATTGAGGATTAATTATTTACAAGAATATTTATTTAGACATTATTAAGTTTGTTTGCCATAAGTGTTGTCAGTGATTTACTTATTAGGTTTGAATTTCTTGAATGAATCTTATCACATCTTTCTGCATATCCTATTTCTCCTTTTAAGAATTTGATGGATGGATTTCGCACTAATGCACGCACTCTTCTTAGCCCGCACTTATTTTTTTTCCATTATTCGCTGTAACACGTTCTACATAAAGCAAAACATTTCTCATTTCAAAGAATAATGAATCTCTTAGAAGGAAATCAGAAATATGGTTCGTAGTCTCTCGTGACTTAATGCACCCAGGCCAATCAAGCCAATTTTCGCGTTAAAAGATGTTGCGTGCATTAGGCCCAACATCTTACGCCAGCTAAAGGCTAAAACTTTTGGCCTGGATTAAATAAGTGCGTAGTTTAGAACTTGAAAATAATAAAAAAAACCTAAATAGAAAAGATTTAGGTAAAAGCATTTTCTAGTTTTAAAATTTCTCATTTCATTTATGATACGTTTACCACACCTGCATAGATAAGTTTTTATCTCTGACATTTTCCACGTTCCAAAGCCACCTACTACGGCATATAAAGAAAGTGATATCATGTGTGGACTGAAAAAAATCTTTCATATCACCTTGCATTGTTAAAGTGTGTACTATACTAGTTCTAATAAATAAACTTCTGCTTGAATACACAATTAATATCTATGCTAAAGAATGCAGAGACTTTTTACTCCTCTGGAATCGCATCCTATATTCTAATAGACAAATTTTTCAAATATTTTTAGAGCTTGTATGGAACTTATTTCGATTTTGGTACACAGAGGATGCCGTCGCCACGACATGCAAGTTATATATAGTCGATAAAACCAGTTCAAGAAAGTTAGTTAATACTAACTTAATACTAATTATTGAGTGAATTAATAATAAGTTAATACCGACTTTAGGGGAGTTAATATTTCCCTAAGCCTATAAACTAGGTGAGAATTAAATTACCAGTGTTTTTAACAGTTATGTGCAAAAGTGAAGTAGTTTATGGAATTTACTTTAAATCCTGCGATATTGGTAGACCAAGAACACTGGTTAGTTGAGTACTCTCAACATTTACGTTAGCTATAGCTATTTCGCTGTTATTATTAAATCAAAATTGATTTATCTAAATCAATTATATAACTTTGTTATTGGAAAGTCAATGTAACAGTTGCTTTAAAACTACGTGACATTCACGTAAGAAGACCTCGTCATGTCTATCCCCCGAGACTACAATATTAGTATATCTAAAGTCCACTGGAAAGAAGTGGTCAACGTATCGATCCTTAGAGCATGCCCCGGATGTTAACTTTTTGAAGCGAGTGATATTTTTCTATGGTTTATGTTCGTACTAACTAACGATCTATCAAAATGCACCCAGGAAAATAGATATTTGCATTCAGTTAAGAAAATCTCTGTTTTCTATATCCAAAAAAAATCTTTGAATGAAAGAACTTAATCCTATTTTCTTAAACCAAAAAATTTATGAAAGTTAACCAAGAATATGTCACTTTTATTTTAAGAAATTTTCATTAAACAAATGTTATACTGTACCTAATCCAATTGTTTTTTTTTTGTATAAAATAACCAATTTGAAGATGTTAAAACTATTATTAACTTTCATGTAAAAACTATATTGTTTTGACTAAACAGAATACTAAATAAATAATACAAATTTTATCCGCCTTTTAGATAAAGATATAACCGCAAATATATATTATACAGGGTCTCCCAAGTTGAGTGGCCTATTAAAATATTTTAGGAAAGGAACTACAAAAAAATTCAGAAAATAAGTAGGTACAGTGCCCCAGGCCAAAGTGATCTTTCAGAGTAAATTATTTTAACTTTTGCATCATTTCCGGGTGACCGGAAGTTGTAAAATTAATTTTCTTATTTTAAATGGAATGTTATAATTTTTATTGCAAATTCTAATTATAAACATTATTCTAAAGACAAAATATTAAGGATTTCCTATACCTAAATTAACCGATTTTGAGATATCTTCAAATTTATGTAAAAAATCGTTTGGGTAGCCTATCATTTAAAAAATTGTTTCTACGACACTCTTAAATTTCAAGATTCAAGTTGCTTATCATTTGAAGGTATAACCATGAGGCTTTCAAATCATAGCCTAAATATTCCTGAAAACTTTACAGTCTTATTTTAAGAGGATTTAAATTTCGAAATAAGTATGTTCCTAACACGATTTTCCAGATCTTTTCCATTATTTATTGGTTCAGAATAAATATCGGATTTAGTCTTGCATCAGTATTTTATCACGTAAAGACCGACACTAATATTAATAAACAATTATAAAAGAAAATCTTTTACTAATTGTAAGTTCTGTAACGAAGAAATTAAATTGGTCAAAAAAAAAAGCTTTTCAAGATATGCTTTTTTTAAGACGTTCATTAAAACTGAACTTCAAGTGACTTAAGTTTACTTTTCTCTGTATATTTTTTTTGTGTTAACTCAATACTCAAATACTTTCTTTGGTTGAAGCTTATTGAGAAAACTGGGTTAATTCTAGCAAAATATGCCATTGAAATACACAATTATTAATAGTAAGAAACCGAAATGCAATAGATTTTGGGAAACCTAATACTAATCGCTGCAGAATTTGATTCTGTGCATCATGATATCAGAATATACATAGTACATTTAAGAAAATTGAGTTTTCAACAGGTAAAACATAATGAGATTCGACACCATATCGCGACCAGACTGCAAAATATCCAGAGATATTTAGGCTATGATTTCAAAGCCCACGGACTATCCCTTCAAATAATAAGCAACTTGAATCTTCAAATTTAATAGTGTCGGAAAAACAATTGTTTAAATGAAAGACAGGCAAAACGATTTTTTTACATAATTTTGAAGATATCTCAAAATCGGTTATATTTAGGTATAGGGACACCTTAACATTCTGTATTTAGAATAACATATATAATCAGAATTTGCAATAAAAATTAGAACATTCCATTCAAAATAAGAAAGATAATCGCGACTTCCGGTCAACCAGATGTGATGCAAAAGTGAAAATAATTTACTCTGAAAGATCACTATGACCTACGTATACTTATTTTCAGAATTTTTGTACATTTCCATCCCAAAAATATTTTAATAGGCCGCTCAACTTTGGAGATCCTATATATAATACATATGTAGTATCACAGGATAAACGCAATTTATTTTACTAGAAAAGAAAAGTGTTTTCCATTACACGTTCATCTTTTAGATGATCAGATAATTTTAGCAAATTTCCATACTGACCCGTATATAAGGGAAAGGATATTATCCACGATAATGAATATAATTTTGGCTCCATCTATAAGTGAGTAGTTTAATATTATTTATTGTGCCTGTATATGAACACGAATGTCGCGCATACAAATGAGAGATTATAGATATTTTTCCAAAACAACTTTTCTTGGATTAAAATGATTGAGTACTGTAAGAAACTTATTTTCTTGACTTAAGCTAGTGCATGTACTTACGACTCGCTGGTAATCGTATTTATTTTTAATTTAAGCAACTAAAATAATACAGACATCTTCCATTCAAAGTAGCGATTAAAAACTGTAAAAGTTTGATGTGTAAATATCGAACATTTTCGGTAACTCTTACACCCAATTTATCGCATAATAATTTAACAAAACAGAATATACACTGGCATAGAACTCACGTAGAATAGAAAAGAAACTTACCGTCGTCTTGGAAGTAAGGTGTTGCCAATGCAGCGGGTAGGATTTCCGCAGCAATGAAAAGCGCGCAAGTCGCCAAGACGATCACAGAAGACTTCTTCATCTCCAGACAGTCTTCTGCCCACTACGATTAGTTCGTCTTTTTTCTCTTCTTCTTGTCGCCTTCCTTTAACCGATTTAAGCGAGATAGCCCAGAAAAAGAAGCAAAAAAGTCCTGAGGAGTGATTTCGAAGTTAGAGTTGCGAGTATCGCAGTTCAAGACCGGCTTTCTGTAGCGTCGGTCTGCGCTGCGTTACAGGTGGATGGCCGCCTGTGAATGGGTCCGATCTTAAAGGGTGACGAGAATATACCGGCGACGGACGCCAACGTGCGAGAGGACGCGTGTGCGCCCAAGCGCCAGGGGCTCCTCCCTTCCCGCGCGTCACCGATTTTGGAGAACGGAAGGATACCCAAGCGAAATGAGAGAGTGAGTAAAAAGCTTCGGATCGGACGATGATTAATGATTTACGTTAATGTTAATTGGGCGGTTATCCGTGAAAGAGTTAATTGGTCCTGAAAGAAACTGTCCAAGTTCTCCAGGATAGTACTGGTGCAATTCCAGGGTCTGGTGCAAATTAATAATAGTAATGTACTTTATTCACCATTGAATCATATGATATCGGTTTTGTGAAATAAAATATATCACATATAAAAAAAATATGGTATGGACATTAAGTGATATCTAACTGATGCAATTTCCAACCCGCCACCTCTATTAAACCAAAGTAGTCAGCAATACTGTAAAAGCAATGCTCAGTAAAAAAAGGACTTTTTAGCCTCTTTCTTGTACCGCGGAATATCAAACGCAAGCAAGTCTCGGGGTAATTTATTAAAAACTTTTACGCAGGTGAACGTTGGACTTTTTTCATACCGGTCTGATTTATGACCCGGTACGGAATAGTTGGATTTACCTCTCGTATCATAGGTCCTGTTAAATTTAGTATTACGATCAAAATAACTACCATTTTTTTTGCTCACTCATACAAAAGAGAGAAGGGAGGGACATGATGCCAAATTCTCTAAATACCGGTCGGCAAGAGTCGGTTCTCCACATTGATAGCATTGTTGTTATTAAACTTTTCTGTAAGACAAAACCGAGTGAAAAATCAGCGGATTGTCCCGAAAACAGAATACCATAACGCAGGCGAGAAGAAACGTGTGCATGATAAAACATCAACAGTGCGTCGATATCAGCACAGTCTCTGAGCTTGAGTAATGCGTAGTTCAGTGATGATGGTTTCGAGCACAGTTCGGAAACATGGTGATTCCACGATAGTGATGAAACAACAAGAACCTAAGAACTTAGCATCCACCGATACAGGCACCGTCCTAGCGCGCAGGCGAACAAGCGGAGAACTATCCGCAACGCGTCTAAAGGAAGAAAGTTAAACAATGCACTTTTTGTTACATTCAGTTTCAGACCATTACGATCCCACCACGAAGACATTCTATCGCAGTAGACACTACCAACATAAGAAATATCTCCGCCATTATGATCCGAAAGCACCAAAGTCGTGTCTTCAGCGAACTGATTAAGGATTTTATCATGAAAACAGTGGTTCAAGTCATTAACAAATAAAATGAACAGAAGTGGGCCCAAAATCGATCCCTTAGCACGCCCTGAAATATCTGCAATTCAGAGGAATAGAAAATCCGGTCCACTCTGCAAATCTTAATGAATTGGGTACTGCCGCTCACGAAGGATGAGACCCGCTGACCGCAACATCCTCCTAAACCATACAGTGACAGCTTATGTAGCAGAAGCTCATGACTGACGGTATCAAATGCCTGTGACACATCAAAAAAAAAGGGTACCGACCTGATTACCGATCTCTAAAAGATCATGTACATGATCAAGAGTTTCAAATAACGCATTGTGTGTAGACCGAGATTTAACGAAACCAAACTGACTGTGTGATATTACATTAAATTTATCCAAAAAATACACTTGGCACAATACATTGGCTTCGGCGAAATACAAATGTTTATACCGTGCTTTTTTTGTAATGTTACACATAGGTATTTCCTACAGGTAACGTTAAGCGATATAATAGGCAACCAGTTATACGTTAACGTATCGTCAATGTACATCTATGGCCAGTGCAATTACGCCACTATTACTAATTAATTATCTATGGCTAGCACGTATTAAAGGATCTACTATAATTTATTTTTTCTAACGAAAAATTTATAGCAGGCCATGAAAATTTTAAATCTAACGAAACTGTTAAAATTTATTACGAAAGTATAGCGGAATGTGGTACGGAAATACTATTTGTGTTGGCAAAACACAGCTATGTAGAATTTGGTTATATTTTTAATAAAGAAAGTGCAAAATTTCAACATGGAATAAACAAATGATTTTATTCGAACGATTAATTAAGACAAACAAAACAACATAACAAAGATGAAGTCTAATTTCACAGCAAGTTTTCTAAGTGTCCTCCTTGTCTTTCAAGGCAATTCTGAGTTTATTCCATCACAAGCAGTACGTGTACGAGCTTTTATTTCGTCTAAATTACGAACATGTTATTACAAACTTTACTTTTCAGATAACCCCAAAGAAAGAAATCGTTTAGATACAAATCAGCTGATCTTTTGGGGGTACTACGTTCGTGCTAGGTTTTGTGCAAGAGGATTTGTACGGAATCAATAACTAGTAGATTAATATAAAGGAAATCTAGTATTTTTCAATGAATAAATGTAGGATACAACCCGGAAGTTCTGAGTGTTGTTCTCACTGTTTATTATCTACTGATCTACTGAAACTGTTAAAATATTACGATAGAGTAGAATTTGATTACGTTTCTAATAAAGTGCAAAATTTCAACTTTAAATGAAGAAATTATTTTATTCCAATTGTTAATTAAGACAAACAAAACAAAGGTAAATGTAGCTTCGTCAGTAAAAAGTATTTTATTCACAATTTCTACTATTTCATTTGACAAATTAAACATTGTTTCGCAAAAATCTGTTCGGTTTATTTTATCTTCCTCGAAATGCTCTTGATCATTTGTATTTTGTATAGATTATAATTGAATTGAGTATCGAACTGTATGATACTTCATAATGTTTGTCTACACCTAAAAACGATCCTACATACCGTTCCTCGTTTTCGCACATGCTGTAGGCCCTTAGAATAATTGACTGAAACATGTCCTTAACCTGTCTTAAATTATTATTCTCCTGGTACCATGTCATCACTGTCACCTTTTCATCTTTATATTACCCGTTCATAGTTTAAATACATTTTCTACTTCTCAATAAAATGTATGTAATTTGTGACTGATGTATGAATAAATATAAAAAAAAATATTAAGTTAAGAAAGAAATTTGTGACACAAGGAATTGCTTTTCTTCACACTGACGACGCGTTAACGTATAACGTTACCTTTAGGAAATACCTATGTGTAACTTTAAAAAAAGGAAGGGTATATCAGTGTATACTATAGTAGACAGTAAGGAAATTGGTCGATAATTATTGATTTCAGATAATTTACCATACTTGAAAACAGGACAGGTTCTGCCCAGTTTCCATACAAATGGAAAGTTTTAAAAATATTATACATAGAGGTTGAGGGAGATACATCAGGTAATGCCAATAGAACACTATTCGTTTGGTGGAAATTCAAAAAGACTTCCAAATATTTCCCGGGTGTCTGGGTCAGGTATGTAGATGATGTTTTCGCCATATTTGACACAAATGCTTATAACTTGAATCAGTTCTTAGCTGACCT
>JARFOC010000177.1:476699-504435 GCA_031763485.1 Osmoderma eremita
ATAAACCACTCATAACATTCTCTATCGATCCTACTTCTTTCTTCGTGTAAAAATCTTCTTTTCTGATGGATATTAACATTTGAACACCAGATTTTTCGTAATTTATTCTTATTTTTTATTATATTTGCCGCTTGTATTTTACCAATTTTAAAAGTTTGACCCAATTTACGTACACTCTGCTTTTCTTTTTCGTAAATATTAATTAAATCAATCTTTTCTTTTAATGTCAAGGCGCGTTTTTGTTTCGACATTTTTTTACGTATCACTCACTTTGCACTTTGCACTGAATACAATGCACCGCTAACAGATCCCGAAAAAAAGCAACTCGATACATATCTAGTCACATAGCTAGGGGAATCCCAAGTTAACATAATACCGTCTGTCCGCACAAGAAAGATATATATTTGAAACCTAAGCCCAATATTCTGTCCATGTCCGGTTAAGAGAATGTCTGCTTAAAAGAGAACTTCTTATTAGAAAATGAGGCCGTGTGCATCGGTTCCACAAAAAGTGTCCGTTCAAGAGGGATGTCCGTCTTAGAGAGTGTCCGTCTTAGAGGGATTTCACTATATATTTTAAATTCAAATCAATTCTCTTAATATTCTTTCATCGTTACAAATTACAAATCATAAAACTTTTGAATTGAGTTTTGATTACCATTTTCGCAGCAACTTCTTCCCATCGAGAGAAGAGTGCCCAAATAAGTACCCAACAACGTCTCTCCTTCGCCAACGTCAATTACTCACCGGACAACGAGAGTTCCTATCAGCGAACAATAAATAAATACGTGTACGTGATCTTCCTGAAAATACCTAACGACGTTACTGTGTTTTACTTAGGGGTCGCTGTAACTCGCCCGTGACTTCCTCATATTAGCGCTAGATGCCGCTCCGATACAGGGTAGCTAAATGCAAAAACGAACTCTGGCTGTGCACGCACCGAATACGAAATCACTTATTTTGTTTTTCTCGTTCCCCATTCGCAGGGAATAAAAAATTAAATTAACGCCTTCGTGAAAGGGCGTCCTAGCTTTTTCTTGCTTGATGAAAAAATAATGACACCGGGAGGCGTGATTAGAATCTAGGATGCATATTGGGAAACACGGCGATAATAAATTGAGTTTCTTTATCATTACTTTTACCATAAACGCTTAGGCTTCCATTCTATAATCAAGCATGAAAGCTTCGGTTGAGGGTTGATTATAAAATGTTATGGGATTCCTTCACTAACCAATTTGACAATATAAAAAAAATAAGAAACGTGTTTATCTTACTTCCATAACGATAATGTTTCCTTTACCTGGACTATTCTATAAATTTAACAGCTTTCATCCTTGTTGATTATAATTAATTGTAATTGTATTAATTCAAACTTCGTTAACACCTACATAAATAAACACCTACATAAGTAAAATTAAATCAATTACAGCAAATATATATATATATATATATATATATATATATGTACATATAGTAATTGTTAGTGATTATTTTGTTTAAATTATCAATCAATTTAAAGTCATTTCTTATGCACTATATTTAATTTAATATAGTACTTATTTTGCTATATTTTTAATGACTCCTAACAAACTAAGAAATTGTTGTTGGGTTAGGGATATTCCTCTTTTCTAGTTACAGTCACCTATAACCAACTCTACCTCATGATTTACGTACTCTGAAAGCAACTAGGTTTCTTTGACCTGTAAAATATTTTAGTTGAGCTAGTTTTCGAAGAGATGGCGCTAGTAATCTAATCAGGTATTCTACGAAAAAATAAAGGCAATTGTAAACACAATTTACAAACAACGCGATCTTTACATTAGATGACAACCAACAATCCAAGAAAATATACAAGAGTTACATGGGGTAGCTTAGAGACCATTCACGTTTTAGAAGACAGTATACGCTCTTATGGGATTATTTGTATCCCTTTCTACTCACATAATATAAAACTGTACACTTCCTACTGCACAAATGTTGCCAATATCTTCAATTTGAATAGAATGAAATTGTCAAAATCATTTACTAACTTGCGTTTTGTTTATTATGTTATTATCGGTTATGTTCATCTGCTTATTTTTATAGTATTATGTTCGATATTTCAATAATTATTTCTTATGATTTAATGGTAGTATTTGTCAAAAAAAAATCGAACGTGCACTGATGAGGAGTAAATCAGTCCAAAACAGCTGTCTGTACGTGAGGAATGCCTGGAACTATACAATCAGACGTGTTGTGTGATTGCAGAAGTATATTTATATATTTTTTAAATATATTTTTGATATACTTCATCTTTTCAGCCAAAATGATGATCACCCGCATGAGCAGTGATTTTTTTTCTAATCTAGTTAATTTGATTTCAATAAGTTACCAGCTTGATCCGAACTGTCAAAAGCTATCGTTATTTTAGAAACCTAAGCTCTGTTCCAACACGCAGTTTGTTGACAGTTCGTGATGACGTGAATCAATCGGATAACAAATTGGAATCCTTGAAAACTGAAATATGTTTTCTGATTGGTTCACGTGATCACGAAGGGTATGGCAACTTAGTTGCCGAAATACGTATCTGGAGTTCTTCACTCATCAAGGAGGTAAGAGCGTTTTCTACTTTTATTTTCGGTAAAGTAAACATTAAAAAAATCAAATAGGGTTGCATAATAAAACTGCAATTTCAACCATAACATGCATCAATAATATTTTATTTAAAATCGATTTTATTTGTAACAATTTTTCTTTCTCTAACAATTGCATTGTTTCGCCGTTTGCGTGAACAGAAAACAACAAAACGTGGTAATATACTGTCCGCTTCCTACGTACTATAACTATGTTCAATAATGAGTATTTTAGGTAGTGAAATATGTACTTTTCGCGGTTAGTATACGAACACCTAAAGTATATGCATATAAAAATCATTATTATCGTATTAAAAAAATTCCTTTGTTTCCCTAAAATCCGTCGAAAAAATGACGTACTATCATCATCATTATGTACATATATATATATCTCTAATGTGTAGGATATGCATCACAATATTTCCAAGATTTTCAATTTCACGTTAATATTAATCAATACCCAGCTAAAACAAGATTACAAAGAGTATCTACTTTAACTGGCGCTTTAGTTAAAAATTCGCCGGGTGTTATTGCTACATTAACCCTTCATAGTCTGTTCATAATCCGGTCGGTTTAGTTAGTAGAGGTAGTAGTAATGAATTACATTGTTTTTTTCAATGAAACCTTCTTCCGTGTTTACCATCATAAACTTCAATCAAACACTATTATAATATTGAATCTAATTTTAAGGGTAGGAACACTTCGTATTGATTATAATGCTTTTGTGTAACGTTTCCCAAGTAGGAACGACACAGTATCTCAGGATACGCAATAAGGAACACTATTATAGTAAAAGACTCTAAAAGCGTACGATATTTGGCGTGTAGAATTTACGCAAGCAGTTTAGGTGTAACCTCAAACGATTTTGAAATGCAACATTGTTTAGCGTAGTTTGTAAATCATAGCACAAAAGACTTGTCAGAACTCTATTCGTGTTTATACCTTTTTACTTAGTTATTATACGTTTATGTAAGTACCTAATTGATATCAGGTCTTTTTCAAAAAACTCTTTCCAAAATATTATTTCTCAAACGTTTTTATTAATGAAATCGAATTGTAAAACTGTTTATTTAAAAAAATTGATATAGACCAGATCAAACTAGTTTTGGTGAGATGTAATTACAACAGTTGTTAATTCAACCGAGCCTCTGTATTCAGTACGCATTCAGATGTATGCCAACAATCTTAGATCATATATACATGGATACTGCTATCACCATATCAGATGTACGATACTTTTTCCAACATATACAACCTACGATTTTCGAGCTATTACTTTCTTGCTTATGACCATTACATGTAGCTATCTCTTATCCAACCACGCGTGTAATCAGAAACGGAAACGCATGTGCAATCCGTGCGATTTATTATGCAAAGTATGCGATTTCACAATTGATTAGACTAATTGTCCTTACTGTCAATGTCAGCTGTTGTCTATAAATGTCTATGAGTCAGCTATTTATCTCTTCTGTGTTGTGAGAGAATTGTGTTTTATTGTTATTTATGTTTTATATAAACGAATTAAAAGGTAGTACCCTTTTTGCAAGATTAAGTCAGTTAAGTCAGAATTTTGAACATACCTTTTAAAATAAACGACAATAAATGTTGACGAAATTGTATGTCTTCTACCAAATGTTATTTTATTGCTTCTATTGTCAGCGTATGTTATGCCATTGGTTGTAATATGGTGAAGTAACCACCTTATTTATATTTTGTTTTTTAAGTTTTTAATGAACCTAACTCTCTTTGCCCTATCTTCAATAATGACTTAACTCTGTGTATATAAACAGAAACATACCAACAGTAACATAAAAACAGAACTGCAAATATTACTTTTTATTCTGAACATAACAGATCTTTAAGCAAAAGATGAGATAGTTATGCATCAGAGAGTATTATTTCTGATGTATATCAAATTTAATTCAAATTTCGCGCGTTTCTCATGCCGTGACTCACGCGTGGTCAGGTGCGAATAAGAAGATACCAATAATCGTATGTTAGACAGAAATGCAGGCATTTTTTAATGTCTGTGACATGTTGGAAACACACTTGGGAAACATAGCTGCGCACAATGCGGATTGATAAACAGATGTCTGCTGTATCTACCTTGTATAGACGATATTAAACAACGCATATCGAATGTTTCATTTCATGAATTATGACGTATTGTGTCATTCTAAGTAAATAAAATTATCCCGGTCGGTTGTAATAACATTTGTCCTGTGCTTTTGTACTTTTATATTCGCCTGTGTTGTATCTAATATCTATTCGAATATTCCAATGTTGTGAAAAAGTATTTAAATATTTAAAAAAAAAGCGAATCATAATAAATCCTATCGAAAACATGCCGACCTTTTTGAAGATCATGGATATTAAAGATCCCTCACCTCTAGACTTATTTGGTCTGGTCTATACCTACACTTTATTCTTAAACAAGTCGGCAACATTATGCGATTCTTTTCGTCAAATCATCTTCAGCAGCGGTTATTGCTGATTTGCTATTAAAATCTTGTAATTGAGGCTTTAGTGTACACCTAA
The DNA here is from genome assembly GCA_031763485.1 of Osmoderma eremita. NCBI lineage: Eukaryota > Metazoa > Arthropoda > Insecta > Coleoptera > Scarabaeidae > Osmoderma > Osmoderma eremita. Next base: position 481,849 of record JARFOC010000177.1, read on the forward strand.
GAGATCTTATCTAGAACGTTCTAAGCAACTGTTCAAAAATACTCATTTTAACTCTAACCTAAAAATGTTCAAAAGTCAGAAGCAGATACGCTGAAAACCTTACCTAGCGCATATTAGATAAACTTTCAAAAAACTTTGAAGGGTTAATTTTATTATAATTATTTGACTACTATTTATCTGCTGTATCGACTTTTAAAATATAGCAGATACAGAAAGGAGATGAAAAATTCCTTTCCATCAGCATTTGGGATTTTTCGAATACTTGTTGAATAGCTTATTGATAATGAGGCTGTATTGTCTGGAATTTTGAAGCAAATATGGTGACCTCCACTTGTTCCGCAATCTCGTGTCAATCGTTTTCCGCTTGATACCGGGCCAGTGGACCAAAAAGGCTCCGTCCAATATTACGAACTTATATCCGATAAGGCACATTTCCAGCATCTGTAATGGAACGAAGTAGGTTTACTCTTTTTTGATAAACGTTGAATAGATGGCGTTGATTGCACCAACTCCATCTTACCTGAGTCATTTTATCTTGTTTTCCTTCCCATGTCAACGCTTCGCTGTAGTAAGGGTCGCTTTTGGTACCGATATAAATGGGTTCCCATCTGTGGAACGGGTATTCTCTTCTTACTGACAGCAATGGCTGAAAATTGGAGAGAATGATAACAATTAGTTTATTTCTGCTAATACTCAAGTATTTATACGTCTAAAACATACAAAAGAAAATAAGCTGTATTAGATAATTAAATCATATACCCCAAGATCCCGAGATTGGATAAACACGGTACCATTCAATCATGAGTTTCAGATTGCGTTGTAAATCCCAAACATCATCCAAATGATGTTATAGAGTTATAGATCTTTATATGTTGGAGATGAAAGTAAATCATTCATATATAAAATAAACATCAAAGGGCCTAGATTGCAGCCTCGTGGGACGCCAGGTAAACGTGAGAAAGTGTATGATTTAAAACCATTATAGTGAATAGTTACACTAAACCCCGTGATGTGTGTGAAAGAGCTTTTCAAAACTTCAGAGATCGTCTACAACAGTGCATTGCTGCTGACGGGCGCCATCTTAGGGGCATTCTTTCCAAAACTAAATAAAAATAAAATGGTATGTAACACTAACTTCGAAAATAAAACCATTTTTTCTCTATCAACCCTGATTTCCATTTTATAACTCCTCAAAACTGCTTAATTGGTTCTGCCGCATCCTGTATCTATGTTTATATGTGGAAATATTTTGTTCAATATGCTGAATTGCGTTCTTAGACAATTAATTCCATCTAAGTACATATATAATTATATTAAAAATATACAAATATATAAATACACTTGAGAGCAAAAAAAATCGACTCAGACTGCACACTCGCAGTAAAATATCCCTGACACAAAAGCCAAAACTTAAATTCCATTTCTGCTTTTAAAATCTTTAAGATCAAGATCATAGCTTCAAAATAACTGTACCCTCTTTTATTTCTATTTATTTCTTATACTTCTTTTACACTTAGACTACCCTACAATATGTTGTGATCGATAATCAAAAACTTTGCATTAGTTGACATTAGGTAGTATAAAAGGCCCTCTACCTTATCAATCTTTATCAGTTGGCTGTCAAACGTCAACCGGCAGACATTTCCGTCATCAATATCCAGAGTATTACCAGAAAATGGACACAACATCCGAGAAAGCGGCTCAAGCGATTGCGTTATTGCCATAAGGCCAGAGTCAACGTGAAGTCGCTCGTGTTCTGCATATAAGTCAATCTGCCGTATCAAGAGTTCATCGAAGATACCAAGAGAATGGTAACTTTCAACGGAGAAGAGGTTCAGGCAGAAAGCGGTGCACATTAGAGAGAGATGACCGATGGCTTTTGGAGGAGGTTCCTATATGGCATGGGCTGGCATTTCCATGGACGCAAAAACCGAGCTGGTTTTTATTGAAACTGGCGGCCGAGCAGAAGGTTTGAAGCGGCCCGATACATTGGAGAAATTCTAGAGAACCATGTCGTACCTTACATCGGTTTTATTAGGGAAACCTATTGAACACTTGTGGGATGAACTGAAAAGGAAAGTTCGGGCTAGCAATTCTTCACCAGTTACGAGAGCTGACCTTCGAGAAGCACTTACCGCAGAATGGGTACCTATATTAAAATATACATATATGCTCCTAAGAACCCCACAACGGATATATTGTGTAGTCCTGGAGTACATAATCTTTTTGTAATTAATCACTTGAAGTTTTATATTACATTATTTACACTATAATAAGTTTAAGTCTCGTTTATGTGTGATTGTAGAAACATTAATATAGAGAGAAACAATTATTTGTATTTTTGTTTTATATTTTGTTTATACGCTACTGACCGTTTAACTATAAAGAAATAATTATGATTAAAAAGAGGAAAATTAAATTGAGTGTACAATACTTTTGCTTTTTTACCTATTGCTAAAACAATGAAGTCTATAATAATTATTGCAAATATTGCTGATATTTCAGCATTCAATTTCCATGTAAAACGTGCATTTTATGCACAAATCAATAAACTACACTGCATCTCTTAGCAATTATCAACGAAAAATGGAATTGTATATATACAGTCTAGCCATAAATACTGTCAGTACTTTGAAGGAACGCAACACAAAAATGACTCATGATGCAGATTTTAAAAAAATATATTTAAAAACTACAGATAATTCTCTTTTAAAGCATGTATTGGTTATTCATGCCATGGTTAACCATGGCAGACCACCCCTGCCTTCCCCCTAAGACCCAGGAGACTTGTTAAAGGGGACTACTATTATTATATTGGTTATTCAAAATGTCCACCTTTACTGTCTACGCACAACGATAAACGCTCCGGCCATCGGGCGATACATGTACGCATCGTTTCTAGGGGACTTTTTGCCACTGCCTCTGTTATGCTTTTCTTTAGCGAAATTTTTATGAAGTTTTCGACAAGCCATTTCCTCAAGTATTCCATAGTTAGTAGTCCAGGGCGTTTAATCTGGACTTACAGAGGACCAATCTGCAGCTGCTATAAAACCAGGAACATTGTCCTGCAACCACTTCTGAGTTGATTTTGCTTTGTGTGCCGGCGCTGAGTCTTGTTGACAAACCCAATCAACTCCATCAAACAAAGTATCGTATAGAGGCTTAACAACAGGTTGTTGTTGTTGTTGTGTTTTCATAAACCTTTGCACTCGTTTTCACACCTGTTTCGCAAAAATGAATAGGAGTTACTCCATGCCACAACACACCCCACCAAACCATTACATAACTTGGGTGGTGACCCCGTTGAACGCGTGGAGCTTTATCTTTGGCTTCCTAGGATGACCGGGCATATACCCTATCATTTTGCTTGTTAAATTTCTCCTCTATCGTGAAAATTTTCTCGTCGGTGAACAGAATATTTTTGTATCCGCCCCTCCAGTACAAGCGTTTCAACTTTTTCGATCTTTCGAATCTTATCGCCTTTAACTTCTCTGTTAAAAGGTGACTTGTACATCTTTTGTACGCTCGCATGTGTAAATCATCTGTGATAATGCGTGAGACCATTCTTGGCGCGATATTCATTTCTCTAGCCATGATTTTCTGCTTTCGTAGCGAACAGCGGTTGATTCTTGAACGAATGGCTTCGATGACGTTTTTTGTTCTTGCATCACGCGGCCGCCCGGCTCTTGGTCTATCAACAACATCACCTGTTTCTTTAAAACGTTTCAATGTACGATACACAAAGCGTTCACTGATTTCAAGCTGTTTTAGGGGCGAGTGAATCTGCGACCGACGACAGTAACGCGCACGTGATAATCGGACCACTCCATTGTTTTTGAGGTTAGTAAGCAACCGTGTTTGTTACTACACTACTGAACGCAAGTATACCACTCACTTTTACAGTGTGACCACTTTGTTCTACTCTAAATTCACTAAATGAAACGGCACTGACAGTATTTATGGCTACACTATGTAGATTAATGCTTTTAAGTATTTGATTTAATCAATTTGAATTTGGCAGGATAATACCGTTACGCCCCGCGTCTGTGATTGGTCGGCACGCTGTAACAATTAATGTATGCTACTTTTGACAACGATAATATTAAAATCATACCAACATAACCAAACACAACTTCACATTTAGCAAATGCGTATCATTTCGCATATCCTCCTTATTCTCGACTAAACACAAGGTGTTTTGAAAGCGTCACCATCTAAACAACCCCATGTAATGCAATAATAAATAAACGATATTATTAATATACCTGTATTGCATGCATTATTCTTTCGAGAGTACTTTTACCCACAAACGTGCTAAAACAAAATCAAAAAATATAAATGTAAACAATTCCAATGACAATCTAAAAATACCAACTCGCTTTAGATGATAATCTCGTTCGTTGGTCTTATAAATTACCAGGGCTAAGTATGCCGGGATATAAATTATTATTCCTGACATTCTCACAATGAATTCTAGTCGCCAGTTACCTACCCGATATCTGCAGTTGATTTTGGCGTAATTAATAGTTAGTTTCGTGCGGTTATTTGCGTTAAATTTATGCGGTGAACGGCGATAGCGGCGTTAGTTAACCTCTCCACTGACGTAAATTCATTGACCCTCTACTAATCCAAATTCCGGATATAATAATACTTTAGGGTGGTAGGTGAAATTATACTATATAAATTATAATCTATACACTTTACTTGCACGATTTGTAATAATTTTGTGGTAAGCAGTGACCAGTGTTGTTCTTCGGAGAAAGGTAAAAAAAATTATATTGCTTCAAAATTCAAATTTGATCAATAGATTGGCGAGATTTCATAAAAACGAACATATTACTGTGCTCGAAACATTATGCCATATGTAGCTGGTGTAATCATTCTCCTATCCTTCCTAAAGACGTGACAGGCAATTGCTTATTTTAAAGACAAGGTGCTATAATGGTAAGGATAGTGGCAATTCAGTGTGGTACATTGCTTCACCACGAATCGACGTACTGCTGCCGCAATCGTGGCGATATGTATTTCAATAATTGAATACTTTCGGCCTTTACTTGGTGAAGATCCATTATTAATAACCAATAAAATGTTAATTATCATTCACAAATTTTATTACGAAGTAACAATTGTTTCGCCACACAGTGGCTTCTTCAGGCAAACTAAAAACTAATACATCCCTTTTGTCAATATTGAAATATGTCAAATTTTGAGAAAATATAATATACATAGGTATGTAAACAAACAATTACTTACTAAAGACTTATAAATCATAACGTAAATTTAATAAAGGTGAATTATTGCATTCTAATTGATCGTTAAGTAATGTATTTAAATGTTTAAGTTTGTCAATTTCTAAATCCAAATCCAATTTAGCACCTTTGTTTTCTATATACAAAATTTTGAAATCACAATTAATATTATGGTCTTCTTCTGCTACATGGTTGGCGAAAGTCGAATCCTGCTTTATATTTCTGTAAGAAGTATAATGTTCAGAAATTCTTTTTTCAAAAGTTCTGCCAATTTGACCAACATATACTTTCCCACATCCACATATCAACTTATAGACATAAGTAATCAATTGTTATCTGAACCGAAAAATGAAGATCCAGAATGCTACAAAAACTTTCTTCGGGTGAAATACGACGACTTTCAATATTTATTAAACAAGGTTTCACGTGTTATAAAGAACAGGATACGAATATGAGATCAGCTATTAGTATGGGAGAACGTTTGGCGGTAACATTAAGATTTGTGGCTTGTCCACTCTTCCCCTTTTTTAGTTTTCTCAATTCATCATCAAATTGCGTTCGCAAATTGTGCAATTTTCGATTTATTTCCAATGCAGTAGTGTTAAATTGTTCGGCCACCCTTTCTACCGCTGTCGACTTTTTAAGTCGGTTCTGATAATCGGGGTTTGAAATTTGCCATAGTTCTGGCAGCGCTTCATAATATAAAATCAAAGATTTTATTACCTCTGCAGACCACACGCGTGACGTTATTGGTCTAGCTAAAAATTTCGCGCAGGTTCGAAATTCGCGACACTTGAGGCAGACACCCTAAACGCCCTGTGTCCATGGCAACGACACGGACACCAACGGACACTGAGCGACACCGCCACAACATCTGCAACTCGGTGTCGCGGCGGTGGAAACACGTGTGACATTCGATGTATACACTGACTGTCTAGTGTCGAGTGTCGTCGTGTATCCTTACGATAAGATATCAATATAACCCAAGGGTGAACAAGGAAATCGAATGATAAAAATAAATAAAAACGTCATTTATGATTATGTACTGTTCATGCGAACTGTTTTTTATGCACTCTTAGTGTGGACTAGAGTTACTGGACTTATGTCTAACATTATTAGGTATTGTGTATATTTCGTATACGCAAAAATCTGAATTTACACACAGTACCTGCACCACATTAAACACTGGCGTACAGTGCACCAAACAAAAATCTGAGTTTGCTATTCTCGAACATGTACTACTAAGAACAATTGCAAATGTTCAAATAGAGATATCTAAAATATTATCAACATTTCTTTAACCATGCAATTGATTCATTAAAATAATGAAAGAAATATCGGCAACTAAACTTTAAGTAACGAAAATTTGGCATTCCGAAAAAAATGAACATTTAATTAGTAAAATGAAAGCCTTTTTAAATATTAAAAATCTTTGTATTTCGGTAAATTGTCGCGATTTCATCAGCAAGACTTTAGGTCCAATTTTCTTTATGGTGAAAATTGTTATGGTAGACTCTATATAAATATGTAATCTAAATCTTTTTTTTAGAAATAATTAAATGTTATCTTAAAGAGTTTATATTGGTACCAAAAATTTCATTGTCAACTTATCGAAACACTAACGCGATACCAGCCTAGTTTGTAATTGGCAACACTGAAATCCAACCCAACCTCGAATGAAAGACAATACGACGGGTGATTCGAAACTCTTGTTATTGCCGCTTCATGCAGGTGGTGTTTTGAACTGCATCAGCAGTAATACGAAAACGAATCTCTTTAATTGTCAAAAATATATGTTATTTCTTTATCTCTATTTTTACTAATTAATAGTACCGAAACTTCGAAAAGATTTGCATGGAATTATGTGTAATGTAAACAAATAACGAAAGTCAATGGCAAAAACGTCATTAGAATTGGCTAGAAACAGAAATATCTCTACCATATTCACGTTGTTACCAACTGATGATAAAATATTTTGATAAACTTTACCAATAATTACGGATAGGTTAAATGTAAGGGGAAAATGTAATAAAATATGTTAATTGTATAATTATAACAAATGTTGAAAATGTAGTCCATTATTTTCCAAGCAAATATTACCTAGGGATATTTAATTCGTTGCCAACGTTTATTTATGCAACCAAGATTGCATTGGTCCCGTGAATTTCATCTTTTAGTGAGAACGCTGGATCTTAACTATTTGTTATTACTTAGGGAATCATAGCTTTCAACTATTATGAGTTGATAGTACTTGTAGAAAATTGAATAAATGTCAAAGCTTATTGATATTAATACAGACAGGGAGAAGAATTGTAAAGGCTATAGACTGGAATGACTAATTCACGGTATATCGGGAATTCCACACTCTGTAAGTTGATTTATTTAATTCGGTAGATGTTTCGAGGACACGTGGGCTCCCGAATTACTCCTCCATTCGGAACTTGGTTAACAATGGGAGCCAAGGTACTCTCGAAACATATGTACCGAATCAAATAATCAATTTGCGTGTGCGGAATTGCCAATATAGGTACTGTGTATTAGATATGCAGGGTTTCCTTATGTTACCAACTTTAGGTAATTAAAGGTATTTGATTCTCTACTATAGGAAGTTTTGAGGTATTTACCTTTATAACTTCACCTGGATCTTCCTGCAACCAATTTTGCAATCCGGGAAACTTTTGACAATGAAAACACAGGTGCCGATGAAAATAGACCGCTCTCTCGTCCTTAATTAATTCCAATAACTTATTCTTATCCTTCGGCATCTCCTCGTAGCGTTCGATCTCGAAAACGGGCAAAACGTATACAACGGACGGATTAACGAGACGTTTTGACGCATTCTCGATCATCTTCATGAACCTAGAGGCGAGCCGTTCACTCGGCACTAGCTCCAAGTCGCTGACGAGGATGTGGTGCGTGTCGGAGGCGATCTTGGCCGCATTCCGGCACACGTTCACCGGATAGGAAAGCTTGTTACGCGTACGATACGATTGTTGTATTGAGGTATCTCCGAGGTTGCAAGCTTGGATTGGACGCGCCGCTTGGGGCACCGCAACGAACGGCGGCACGTTGGCGGGAAATACGAAATGCACCGACACTTTCGACATGTCAGTGAGACAGTGACAAAGAACCAATAGTTGTCTAACGATGACATCCGCGTCGGAATCTGGAACGAAGACCGCTATGCTAATCGGGCCTTCCCAGTGGATGACCACCTCGGCGAGGTAATTGAAAAACTCCGGACTAGAGTGTGTTGCGTAGGTAACCGGTGGGAGAAAGGCATTTCGACCGGATTCGAGGACATTATACAGGACCCTGTATGAACTTTCCCGGCGCGATTCCGGGGGATAATCCACCTTTTCAGCGGGTACATCGAACCTCCAAGGTAAGCCATAATTAAACTTACAATAGCTACCGTTGGTTGGTCCGTGATTCTTCAAGAAACTGCCTGGTATACGTGTCAGTATCTGAAAGTTGACGGTACGGTAAGTTTTGAGAAGTGAAGGTCTGTGATTCAATACGGTAATGAGGGGGATCAGACAGGAGGAGGCCACTATCAGGATGCAGACGCTCTTGACCTTGACGAAAAACCTGCTGCTGCATAGTTTCATAGTTGACACCGGATGCCATCGATGGAGAAGAGTTTGGTAAGAATTGCTATAGACGCGACTGCGGGATCACATTGCAGGGGATTCGAGGACGAACGCGCGGATGTTATGCGGCCAGGCTCCGAGCGTGGACTGGTCTGTTTTGAACAGACGCGAAGCGCCACCTATCGTGCGGTTGGAGATATTACCGATTAGACGCGTTGCGGACATAGCAAACGGGACAAATCAATACTTGCGCCGTAGAATTTACGTAAAAAGTACCTTTGAAACTGTACGAGTCGTCCTATCAAAACGATATTATTAAGTGACATTAGGGAAGCCAAAAATTTTAAATCACGACCTTTAGAAGCATAAGAAAAATGATCTATGTACCAGGAATACTCAAAAGCTTTAATAAGTTAAAGTGAAAGCGCAAAATCCACTTTAGCGCTGAAAATATAACAGTAAGAAGACAATTAGGTACTCTATTCGCACCTTACAAGTGATTACAGGGCTTATGGGAATACCTTATAGCTAGCTTTACCACATCTAGTCGTGGTGAATACTTTAGTAAAATATAATCACAACATAAAATATAATACATGCTTTTCTGTAATTCTGTAATGTCCAACAAAAACATTAATTTAAGTAATTGCTGAAGCATTTTATAATAATACATCGGGTTATCCCAGGTAAATTTTGTATTTAAATGTGTGTACAGTTGACATTCAGACGTCACTCTGATATTCATTTAATAACAAAATAATATTCTAAAAATTACTTTTGCCAATACTCTCTGGCAAGAAGGTAATATAACCATGATATTATATGCCTATACATATAAACATTAATGAAAGATGTAAATATATACGCACATAATGCTTTTGGATCACACAACACAGCCGGTTATGCACAGCATTAGTAGCGACAGACATTCCCACGTACAGACAGACTTCATAGTCCTCATCAGTGTACAGTGGCAGGCATTCCCCGTCATACACTGATGAGGACTAGAAAGTCCGAAACAGCTGTCTGTAGGTGGGAATGTCTGTCGCTACAAATGCAGTGCGTAATATGTCCAATATAAAGTATTATTTTATGAATGAATACTATTCATTTATACTAAATATGAACCATTAGATGGTAGAAATAGAACAACTACGGAACTATATAACATAATACGATAAAAATAAACAGATAAACATAATGGATCATGACTTGATAAGTAAGACACAAGATGTTGCTAATTTCACTCTATTCAAATTGTTTGAAAAGATGCGACAACATTGGGCAATAGCAAGGGGGATAGTTATATATGTGAATTCTGCGAACAAAAAGAGATACAAATAGTCTCATAACAGCCGCTCTTCTAACGAACGAACAATATACCTACAGGCTGTTTACGATCCTGTGATTTTATTTTCAAGGGGTGATTAAATATCTTAAACTAAGGTCATTAACGTAAAAATATCTTAACAAAGTTGCATAATAAGAGAGACATTAATGTTAAAAAAAATTTGTAGTTTTTATTTTTTTTTTTCAAGTGTTTTTGTAGAAACCGATCGACAAAACTGTAAACGTAAAGAATAATCTTCAAATTGTAAAGCCTGTACTTTTTGTACATGGAAAGGATACAATTGATTCTCGTGCAGTGTTCGCCAGACAATTCGATTTGATAAATTTACTTGGCGAGTACTACTATTATATATTTTTCGAGTACTACTAGAAGGATCTTCTTCGACAAGGTTTAAGACTTCTACTTCGGCATCCAAAATTCGTTGGTGTCGGCCAAGACCACCATCTCGACCTTGACGTGTTCGCAATACACCAGTTTCTCGTGCACGAATTACTAGAGCGGTGAATTTTTGTGGAATAGGTGTTGGCCTGTTAGGAAACTGCACAGCGTACAATAGACTTGCAGCAGCAGAATTCTGGCGTACTTCACCATAAATTAACAATATTTCAACGTATTCACTGTTGTGCAATGGACCATTTTTACTTTCCTTATTATGATTTATTCGGAAAAATTTACGTCAAACCAACAATGCAGTGACAACTAATTAAACAGCTTGACAGATGGGAAAAGTTACAGACATCAAGCCTACTTAGTAAAAAATTCACTAATAACTTATCGTTTACATTTACTTTGCACAAGTTATTGATCAAAATCGTTTTAGCGTTAAAAACCTTTTTTAAAAATAAAACTACAATTTTTTTCAACATTAATATCTCTCTTATTATGCAACTTTGTTAAGATATTTTTACGTTGATGACCTTACGTTTAATGACCTCTTGAAAATAAAATTACAAAACCGTAAACACTCTGTATAATAGCTATTACATGTATCGTGCAGGATCAATGTATTTGCCCAAAGTGGATGGAGTAATACAGTACATCTCAAAAAGAATTACATGTAACTGTAATTTTGACACATGTGACTGATTTAGTATCATTTTCTGTGACAGATGGATCACCTTTATATAAATTCATCTATATCAGCACTTCAGCATAGCCGTACATTTTATATTGACATAAGAAGGTCATAATGGAACCAATCATTATATTTATATAATAAAAATTAATTCAAGGATTTTCCATTTACAGAAAAACGCTATTGCTGTAGAGCGTAAAATATAAACATATACTTGCCAATTATCTTGATTAACAACGCCCAAGAGTTTTGCAAAGTCCTTTATAATTTATGATTTCCTGGACCGGTATTAAGTTTGCGCAAAACTTTAACCAAAGGTGGCTAAATCCTAATTAATTTATCTTCATCATTCACATAGTTGTGTTCGTACACCAAGGTAGCCCTCGTAACAAAAAAGGGTATAGGATTTTAGGATTTAATTTAATATCTACCAACGCAAACACACCTGTGATCGGCCGTGAGTCACATCATTTCTTACTCGGTCTACTAATGAATTTTGTCGTTTGCACCATTTAGTAATTGGAGAAATTACATTACTCGTATATTCCATTAATATTACTTCTCTTGGCCCCTTTCGTAAGATCCAATTATATAATGGACAGAAGTAATTAATCTAAATTGAATTTATGTTATATTTGGATTTTGTTTGGATTCATAACTGGTTTTTTCTACTCTCTTATGATGGAAGAGCTTTTATTATTAATGTACCTTTTATTTTAGTTTTCTTTGATCATAACCGTATAAATTTAAAATTTTAATATTTTTCTTGGAAAAAGCTTTCTGAGAACAAATGTATACATTTGAAAAATTGTAGATGTCATTTTTTTACATGGGTATCAGCACTATCGTAATGAGGTAGTCTTAATAGGAATAAATTTGACAAATATTAATAATATTTGTAACCTATACACCACCACAATAAAGACCATTTATTATTTGTCCTGTGATTGTCTGTAATAAATAGTTTAGGTCACAGGTAATGACGGCTTTTGAAAAACAAATTCTATACTTCATTTAGGTAAAGAATACAGTGGTGAGCGCTGTGATTTGTGTACGTATCACACAGGTGCAATAAGGGTTTTATCTGGAAATAGCGGCAAATTCAAATTAAAATTCAATAGGAACAGCTAATTAAAACAACATCTAGATAATTATTATTTAGGGGAAATGCGAGGTTATTATAAACTATATTGTATAACCTTAGATCATATATATTACATGGATACAGCTATATTTCCAAAGTGTGTTTCCAACATATCATGGACATTAAAAAATTGCCGCATTTCTGTCTAATATACGGTTATTGGTATCTTCTTATTCGCACCTGACCACGCGTGCGCCAAAACACGAGAAACGCGCGAAATTTGAATTTAATTTGACATACATCAGAGATAATACTAGGATGCATAACCTACCTTCTTAATATCAACACGCTTACAGTAGTACGAGTTGAAATAATGGATTCCCGGGATAAATTAATGTTGAAATTGTTAAATATAAACAATAACGGAGTAGCGTGAACAATTAGGTAAGATGTCACTAAATTATTAATTTCATGTCAGTTATTAATAGCAATTATGTTTTGGATTACCCCAATATGTCAATCGAAAGATAGGCAAATGCAGAACCAAGTTCTACTTGTTCGGAGGAAAGTGCACACATTATTGAAGCTGAAGAGATAAATCATAGCAGTACAGGTTTAGATTTCAGCACAGATCAAAGCATAGCCGATCCAGATTTTCTTTTCAAGAAGAAAAGTGTATGAAGAAATAATCATCGGTATCATTAGGTTCCAGGATATTCAGATCAACTTGGACAACCTTCCGAAGTGGATAATCAAACTGAATCACTGCCACCAACCAATAAAAGAAACAGCAACGGTGATACTAGGTTCAGTAGAAAAGAATGTAGTAAAAAATGAAACAGATGGAGAATACAAAACACTAAAGGAAAAAAGTATACAGGCAAGACGATCAAAGATTATTATTACCACTCGAAGCTCGGAGTAATAATTTCCAAACCAAATTTCCAGATGATAATATATTTTTAATGAATTTTGAATTTTTAACAGACAGGGGCAGTATGTTGGTGATTTACTGGTGATTAAAGACAAGAAAACAATCCCCATTTATGAAAATAATAGCCATAGAGATAGGCATGTTATGGTTAATTAAAATCTTCAAGTGAATGGACGTTTACTACAGTTGATATAAAAGAATCCGGTGCAAAAATACCTTAGCTCAGGATGCACCTTTTCAAACGATAAATTTAGAAAGAATAGGAAAAGTAAATAAGTTACAATTGGTAAATGCTTGCAAAAACAAAGCCCCATATCAGTTTTAAAAGAGGATCTGCTACCTCTTATTTTCAAAGCGGTTTGCATATTTTCATAAAAATAATGACAAATTCAGGAATTTCTGATGTTTATCTTTTAATGAAGAACAAGAAGAAAGTTTAGCATTACTGTGAGAATAAAAATATAGGATGTTATTGAAATTTTTGTATGAAAAGTTTGTATATATTTGTGCAGCGTGAAGTGTTTTTAAATTTTCTTAAGATCTGTGGTGTTAACTCAATTTTTAATTTTATGTTCAGAATAAAAAGTAATTTGCAGTGTCTTTATGTTAATTTGTTTGTTACTGTTCGTATGTTTCTGTTTATGTACACGAAGTTAAGTTATTATTGAAGATTGGGCAAAGAGAGTTAGGTTTATTTATTAAAAAGTTTAAAAAACATCAAATATAAATAAGGTGGTTACTTCTCCATCTTACAACCAATAGAACAACGCACGTGGTGCAATAGAAGCAATAAAATAACACTTGGTAGCGACATACAAATTCGTCCACATTTATTGTCGTTTATTTTAAAATATGTTCAAAACTCTGACTTAACTGCCTTAGCAATCGCATCTGACGATATATTTAAAATCTTGCAAATGTGTACTTCGTTTTAATTCGCTTGTATAAGACATAAATAACGATAAAACACAATTCCCTCACAACACAGAAGAGATAAATAGCTGGCTCATAGACATTTATAGACAACAGCTGATATTGACAGTAACGACAATCAGTCTAATCAATTGTGAAGTCGCATACGTCCCATAATAAATCGCACGTATTGCACTTGCATTTGCGTTTCCGGTTCCACGTGTGGTCAGATAAGGGATAGCTACATGTAATTTTCATAAGCAAGAAAGTAATAGCTCGAAAATCGTAGGTAGTACATGTTGGAAACAGTAATGTATATAGTCTGATATGGTGATAGCGGTATCCATGTAATATATACGATCTAAGTGTGTATAACCTCTTTGGATTATTTTTTATGCGGGCATTTAAAAACTACGTGTTCTTTTCTTACGCATATTGTTGGCGCGCTTTCATCATCTCGGTCCATTATTCCTCTACAGACATATCGAAACACCATGAAACTATGACCTTGTAGTAATTCGTAATAAACATGTTTTTGCACGTAAAATAAATAGAACATACCTCAAATTAAGTACTGCAGTAACCGAGTTAAGGGGCAATATTTAAAATATAATAAGCAGACAACCAAACAACAAATTGCTAGAAGACGACAGCAGTGGAATCTGAGTGGAATCCAACGACTGAATTTGACAAATAATAATACATTAAACATAGAAATAGTAATAGTTATGAGTGAAATTTCATTTTATTCAACTTAAATTCATTGCCCCAAATTATATCCTTTATGCCGTAAATCTGTGACAAATTTCAGCCAGTGATAGGCGGAGATATTTTCTCTTAACTTTTCCAATGCTGTATTCTTAAAATGAATGGACCATATGTACATGTGTTTTGAGATAAATTGTTTGAAATAATAAAATACAGAGCTCTGTTTTTGGGTCATTGCTTGGGTACGCGTGGTGATCCCTTGCCATCATCTTTAAGCTCTCACAAAATCGATATAAAAAGGAAATCCCATTGACAACAATGGTTGTTTCAACGAAATTTACGACTTCCTCAGCGGCGATTACCAGCCATAACGTATGTGGCGTGCCGTCCTCATTCAAGAAACTTCTTCACAGGGTAGTGGGGTACTCTTCATACGGTTCCGCACTGCTTTCGCGCTAAAGCCGCGCGACACGCTAGTACTAGGTGCGGCGCTGACATGACCTCACCCTCGCCTCCACCATTCCCCTATGCAGGGCGGGTTCCTCGCTAGGACTGTCAGTCGTGCGCCGAGGACGAGAGGGTTAGGACGCGCGACCAAGAGAAGTCCTCCGCCCACGCGAGCGACACCCTTGGATGACGAAGAGGGACATCACCAGGTTTCCGGATGGGATGAGATTGTTCCCGCGCGTGCAGTCCTCCGTGAACCCGCTCTACCCTCACCAGGATAACGACGGTGGGACCGTGTTGTCGTTCGTAGATTTAGTTATTGCGCAAGCGAGAACACACGCCGCGGTCGTGCTTATCGTTTTTTTTTTTTTCGGTTGATTTCGTACGTTCCCTTGGGTTCTATGTTGCTGCTCTTATTGTTATTGCTGTTATCCCTTTTGAATTATTGATTTCGTTTCTGTTATCGCTTCATTCGTACATGTACGTCCATAACACGTCATCATCATTTGCTTTAATTGCGAAGAAGAAATAATCAATCGATCGATCGAAACTTGCTTGACACATCTTAATTCGCTTTAGGACCGGTGCCGTTTGTAATTTTCCTCGGTGTCACGCCTGACGAAATAAACGCTTTGTAGTTTGTGTAACTTAATCATATTTCACTATCATAATTTCGTAGTTTTTTATCATTGATTTGCTTCTGGCACATGCACTAATATGTATATAATCTTGTGGAAGGGCTAAGATAGAATATAACTGTTCGAATCGTCGAACGTAGCATATACAAACAATCCCCATGTAACATACTGTAATAAATTTGCTTTGGAACATAAACCCTGGGTTCGGTACAATAAATAACACACTTTCTAATACCCTAAAACACTTTTTAATTTAGTTTAACTCTGCTTACCAAACACAACACTGTGTACAAAAACTCACCAACTAATTGCTCTGTATCACACTATTAAACGTATTCAAACTTAGACTAACCTAAACCGAAATTACATAATTGCCGAATACCTCATTATATACGCAAATGTGTTCCAGCAATTTCCATTCTAATATAGTCGCGTAGCAAAATCAGTTCCAGGGTTTCAAAGGGCCGATGAAAGCCAATATTTACTTAAACGAGGTTGTTTATTCAAACACTTTAATGTACAGCGACTGCCAAAAGCTTTGTACAGTCAGTATACTTAATATTACAAATTCCCTCCATTATTTTTTTTCTCGAAGGAGTACACATACTTTATAGTTTATATAACATGTATTAGGCTTCAGAGCACGGCCTCCTAAATATAATATAGACTTTCAGTCAACTGCCCTTGCGTATCTTTACTTCACGGCATTATTTTTGTTTCATATAGTGTGCCACCTTACGGTGCTATATCTATGTGTCCAGTGTACACGCTAGTTGTGTTTAAGTTCCGTTCAAGGGTTTTATACGGAAATCTGAAGCCACTGTACTTACGTTTTATGTCATTTTAAAATCACACAGCAGGGCCGAATAATGTATCCTTTATATTGGAGATCGTACTTCCGAATATTCACTTTTCACCATACTACAACAGATGGCGATGTTAAGTAGCCAACGAATGGCTACTGCCGAAGTCAATATTTTCACAAAAATAATAGATTTGTTTGTCTTACTCTGTCTGTCTGCTCTGAGTAAAAAGGGCAGAATTGATGCGTTTATTTGTTCAGATCTCTACTCCAACTGTGTTTATTTGTGCTGGAATACTGTTTTAAGGACAAACTGGAACATGTTCTTTCTATTCCAAGTATAAAGCAGGAGTAAAAGGAGTATATATTTTTTTTTGTTAAAATGATCAAAACAATTCAAACACGTTTGGATAACAACATAAAAAATATTTGTCTGAAGTTAAATCCATGTTAAGCACATAGAGCAGGTATGTTTCAATCCGCGTTATGATGCGTTGGTTAGGTTAGCTGTCAAGTTGTTTATTTGTCCCAAAAAAGATTGCTACTCTCATTACTCTATTGGGTTTACACTTCAAATACTCCTAACTTTTAGAGCAAGGCAAATAAACAAACCTAATATGGCATATCGTATCTGAGAGCTTCCTATACAGGAACATTAATTCAATATACAGTCACACAACACATTATAAAAAAATTGCTCATTTCTTCCACCCTTTTTCGACCCTAGATCATTAAATAAATCATCAATATTACTTTACTGAGGAAATTCATGAACAATGTAATAGAACATACGGGTCTATGAATGGTAATTATATAAATTACCGCCTAATTCACAGTATTTTTTTGCTCTGTTAGGGGTATTTATGCACACACAATTTTGCAGGAAAACACTATTATAATAGTGCATTTCTGCCTGAAGAACTTTCATTAATTCCAATATATTGGGATGTGCTTTTCCGATCCGTCTGTTGAGTTTGTTATGCCATCCTTCCACAGAATTTGTAGTCCGATGACGTTCTCCATGGCAGCTCCATATAATCGTTAAATTTAGCAATGGCTTCATCGGTAGGAGAATTTTTCATTATACGGAGTCAACCATCTATAACTTTATCTTCTGGCAGATGAGCTAGTACAGCACACTTATGTGGTTTCTTACTTCCTCGTTTTCCTTATACAAGTTTGTTAGACCTAAACCTTGTACTTTACGTATTTTAAGGGCTTGATTAAAATGAAAGTTACATCCTGTGATAACTGTAGCTGGGAAAACTTCTTCTAAAGCATTAATTGCGACAACTTCAAAATCCAAAATACATTTTTTGGTAAGAAATTCTTGATTTTATTTTTTAATAAGAAGAAAAATCGTTTATACGTGCCCTCTTTCTCGTCGGGTGCCAGGGCATATACAGCAGGAACGATTTTGTTCTTTCTTCTGTACAACCAATATCCACGTGAATTGTATATAATTAGCAAAACATTGAACTACAGCTTTTAAAAGTCCATCGAATAGGAAGCAAGAACCTCCTGCTAATAAATTACCTCCGTCCATTGCAAATACAAAAATCCTGTCTTCCATACCATCGTCAATTATGACATACCCTTTCATAAACTCGACGACCTATATATCTTCACTTTTTTTTCAGAAGCAAGCTAATGCCTAACGATTTGTGTCGCTCGTTATATAATACATATTTCACTGATGTGAAGTGTGGAATATTTGTAACGAAATCCAAACCTCTGTCTTTAGCAACCGACATATCTTGCTGATATATTTGCGATACTGGTGTCATTTCTTCTATTGCTCTCTTTTTGGCTTTATACAATCACTTATCGACTCATGTTTTGCAATATTTGGAACACAGTCATGGCTTTTCTCACTTATAACTTTTGATTTTACTTCATCAGTAACAATCGCTTCTGGGCAGTTCCTGTGCAAATCCCTCGAATTAAGTGTTTGTTTTCTGCTTTTAAGTTGAACTTGTATCCAGAATACAAGATTACTAGTTTTCCACATTTTGATTCTATATCACTTCCATCACAAATAACCTAATAATAACGTTACTGCACTTACAAGATTTCCGAAGAACTAATTTATTTTAGTAATAGTGCAATATTTTATATCATCCCTATATTAGTGGAGCTTATTCTAAACATTTATTCCTTATGCAATTACAAGTAATTATAAATTCACAACAAATTGATCCTTAATCCGTTAACTACCCCATAACAATCCCTTAAAAACTTTCACCTCTTATGCAAGTTATTATATATTCAAACCTGTACCTTAATTCCTAGTCAAGTTTAATGTAGAGATATTCTTAATCCCTTGACAAGTTCAATAATTATCGCTAAATAGAGGCTAAATGCTTTTATTGGTTTCTGTAAATTTTACGCGCGAAATGGGATTTAAGAAACAGAAATACAATTTGGACGCCCGAAACGGGAACATTTCCGGTATCATTTTTCGAAGCTCGAAAGGGCAACGCTCGAAACGGGAAGAGACCTTCACAAGGATGTCGATAATGATGACATCTATACATCGACGCATTGTTGTTGTTGACGCGTGTTTTGTTTAAATATAGAAATATTTCCCTTACAATTGATTGTAATGGAACGACGTTCATAACGTTATAAATTTTGTTATCTTAAATTGGTCACAATGAATTTAAAGTAACCCTAAAATTACTTCCTGGTGTTACTATAAATAAATTCAGTAAATTGTTATTATTGTCTTATTGAATTATATCCGCAGAATCGTTTTTTAAATAAAATTTTTATCAAATCAAACTTTTTCATATAAATAACTAAACCATATAGTTAAGCGATTTTATTTTAAAACAATTACCTTCCCTTATAACCCATCTAAACATATTTACTGGCTGATTTGACTTTAATTAGATGAAAGAAAATTCAACCTGATTTCATTTTTTTTGTTCACTCAGTATATCTGCAATACTCGTTAAATTGCTGGAAGTTCAAAATGAAGGTATATATTACATGGTCGTATTTTGCGTTCACCAACCGTTAAGTTTAACCGTTTTAACACACCGTTGTTGTTTTCTCTTCCCGGACATTCTAAACCCGTACTTCTACGGCAATCTGCAATATCTCCACAAAATAGTTTTAACATACGTCAATTACTTCGGGCATTTGAAACTTACGAAATCTAAATTCCCCTGATATTTGTCGATGCATTAGTTCAAGAGCGTTTCAGTAATTTATATACTTGACGTGATAAGTAACAATACCGTCTAATGCACACGCAAATTACTACTCTACTCTAGTTAATCTTATGATTCAAACTATTACTTATATGCAGATTGCATAATATAAATATCACAGACAGAAATAGATTTTGAAATAGACACGATTTCTGCACATTTCTCTTTCTGATATGTTTCAAAATGGAAGCGGTTTGTATACATACTTCTTAGAAGGTCGTGCGCAAAACTTTTTTATAGAATGTCATGTTTATGAATTATGAATATCCGAAATATTCAAATGTAACTACGAAACAGTTAAAATTATACACCCTAAATACAGTAGATCTGTGCCCAAATGGAAATATTCAAAATATCTTGTTGGAATCAAAATTTCCGTGAATTGTTTCTTTAATAAACACTCTGTATGTATAGGATATATAATAGAAATTCACAAACCAGAAAGAAATTCGTTACAGCTCTGTTTAATAACAGTTCATATTGCTTTCAAATCGCTAGACACAAGAAATTTACTTTCAATTTTTATGCAATGTAAATAATGAATATAGGAAGGAAAAGTTAAGCATAACATATATCTACCATTCATTTTTGTGAATATTCTGTTCACGAAAAATCTCCACTATTTTTTAGGGTTATCTTGCATCAAAATGTGTATTGTATATCTTCATTACTTCATTATTGTTTCCTGATCATAACCTAATTTACTATTTGTTTAATAGATCCGGAATGTATTATATCCTTTTATAAAACGGATCAACATTAAACAAAATCAAAACCGATTACTTTTTAACCAAACAAAGTTCTTTTCGCCTTATTTTTCCCACGACTGGTAATTGTGTGAACACACGCGTAAATAAAGTTACCTTTTCCACCTAACCATCCATATGGATTTCATTTGAACACTTCGAGTTTCCGACACAAAACCATAATTTATTTAACATGCAAACAATCGCGGCCACTTAACTATGCATGATCTTGAAAATGTCATTGCGTGCGTCAATTTAAGGTTAGATTTCAATGGGATTAAGTTTTTGCAGTTGGTACGTACACGAAGTGTACCTGGTAGTACTTTATTTTAAAGGTGACTTTAAGCAATTTCAACTTATTTATATATAACTTTAGCAAGGTTAAACTATCAAGATTCCAGCTTATTTATAATTCTTTTGCAAATTGCAACAATTGTTAGGAGAAATACAAGCAAAACGAAATAAAAACAATAATAATTACTTAACCCCTCCACATACAAAAAGCGCCTTAATCCGCAATTTGCACCTAAAATTAGGTTTACGTATAATTACACTGTATCGCACCTATACCTCTGGCATTTATGTAAAAACCCAGAAGGAAAGAACGTACCGGCACAGAGAGAAAGATCCACCAATAGCGCACGCACTCAAACACAAAACCACACGGAAATCGAAGGCACGTCCATCTCACAAAGTCGTCACGAATATCCTGAACACGCTCAACATACCCCAAAGGGACACAACTTCTCCGTCAAATGCCGCATTGGAATAATTAAGGTTGGTTGCACTGTTAGTATTTTCCTTTTTGGTTTTATTGATAAATATGTTTATACAACCTAATAAATACTTTCTTTTATAACTATAAAATAAAATAAAAATATTACCCAGAAGAATTCCTTTGCACGAAATTCAATTTACATAACCTTAAAATATTGATAATGACAGGATATTAAACGGATTATAGAAAAACTTATATGGCAATGGACTAATTATAATTAACTCTCATAATGTTAATACATTATATTCGTATCAATGTAGGTTGGTCTACAACGGAAAAATATGTAAATATGCCTAGCGTTTTCGTAAACATATTTGTTAGACGCCTATAAAATATTTACTCTGTTGATATCAAGTTCATTACATTGTTGACTCAATATGAAAAATTTATAATATACACATTTTCACGTGTATGTATTTCGTGCTCATGTACATTTTTATTTTCTTTTTCTTACAAACATTACAAAGATAAGTATATAATATATTATACAGTTATTAATACAGAAGTTGTTTCATAAAAACATGTAAAGTAACGTATGTACAAGTGTATACATTTTAATCTCTGTTTTCATCTGAGCAAGACATTAATGCTTTATTTGATGTAGAGTGGAGATTATTTTTTAATTAATTAGTTTTTACAATGTATATGCCTAAATTTTAGGTTAATTTTAATGAAATGTCTTGTTAACGCAAAGTTTAACGATTTAACAACTCTGGTACCTACATAGTTTAAGAATGACGTTAAGGTATCGCTTATGGAACATTAATGTATTTCACTTTATTTAATACTACTATATAACTTCACTTTAATATCAAGGTCTTGCAGTCGGTAATGGTATACTATTTCTATTTTTTTTTCTTTTCCCATTTTCTTTTATGTGTCTAAGCTAAGTATAATATTATCTCATGTAATAAATAATTTAAATTCATATAAATGTCATTTATAAGACACATGATAGATTCTGTTTGTTACGTAAAGATAGCAAGGACTGTGGGGCAGCGCAATAAACACACTGTTCGGATTACTCCTCCCGCACAAAGTATTAATTAATT